>CM077151.1:74575861-74726622 GCA_039583875.1 Platanthera guangdongensis | reverse complement strand
CGACCCCAATGGGTCCTTGGTGACCCATTGGCCTCCCCTAAGGTCTATGTAGGTTTGGGTAGGGTTGACTTGGCACCTTGAAGGTCACTTGACCCTTGGTAAGGTCACTTTGACCATTTTAGGGCTAGAGTTGACTTGGGTCAACATGACCATTAGGGTTCACCCCTATGGATCCTGGGTGACCACATTGACTTCCAATAGGGTCTAGGTAGGGTTATGTAGGGTTACCCTGCACTTTGGAGGTCACATACCCTTAGTAAGGGTACTTTGACCAGATTAGGCTTAGTTGACTTGGGTCAAACCTGGCCTCTAGGGCTGACCCCAATGTGTCCTTAGTGACCCATTGACCTCACTTTAGGGTTAGGAGGGCATAGGTGGGCCACTTGGCTATGGGAAGGTCAATTGACCCTAAGTAGGCCAGTTTGACCCATTTAGGGTTAGGGTTGACGTGGGTCAACTGAGTCTCTTTGATTGACCCCAATGGGTCCTTATGGCTCTAATGAGTCTCCCAAAATGTTTGGGAGTGTTGTGGTAGGGTCTTGGGGTCAAGGTGTAGCCCATGGTCATCATAACCATTGTTCAAAATCTATTATTTGCAGACCATGGTGATCCCTACCTTGGCCTCCTATCTCTTGGCCAATTTCTCTCCCCTTCCTAGGGTTTTGTCATGACCAAGTCAGGGCCAAAACCACTCTTGGGGACTAGTTGGAAAGGGAGATGTTAAAAAGCGAACGGCCTAGATTGAACTTTAAAATCATCTACCTAGGGCCGCACACGGCTTGTAACATGCCCGTGTCACAGGCCCTGTCTCACTTTCTTACGAGAATTCGTCGATCTCCGAATCAGGACCCGGCTTTTGACATGCCCGTGTCAGCGCTTGACACGCCCGTGTCAGACCTGGACACGCCCGTGTGCCTCAATCGACACAGAAACTGTCACGCCCGAACAGGACATTGCTTCGGACACACCCATGTCACAGGGCGTGTGAAACCATAATGGCTCAAAAGCTCTCAAAAACACTACCCGTTCATATACGAGTTTTGGGGCGTTACAATACTCCCCCCTTTAAAGAATTTCATCCCGAAATTACAGAATGGATAAGTACCCAAAACTAAATGGTACCTGAGTAGAAAAGCTTGGCATACTCCTCAAGCATGGTTTGCTCCCGCTCCCACGAAAGCTCCTCACGACCACAATTGTCTCATCGGACCTTGACCATCCTGATAGATTTGTTCCGCAATTATTTGACCTCCGCATCCTAGATTCGAATGGGTCTAACTTTCGTTGTTAGCCCACTATCGACCGATACTTGATCCGCAGCAACACTTACGTTGGTTCTATCACTGCTTTGCGTAGGACCGAGATGTGGAATACTTCATGTGAACCACTCAGCTCTATCGAAAGAGCCAACCGATAGGCAGCTTTACCAACCCGCTCCAAGATCTCAAAAGGCCCAATATACCTCGAAATAAGATTCTTTAAGCGTCTAATCATTGATACACCTTTAAACGACCTTATCTTGAGGTATACCCAGTTGTCCACCGCAAACTCCACGTTCTGATGCTTGGCGTTGTAGTAATTGTCCTGTCTATCTTGAGTAATCAGTAGTCGTTCTTGAATCAACCGAATAGTTGACGTAGCATATTCAGCCTCTCTTCGCCTATAAAGCTTTGATTCTCCTGTTTCTACCCAAACCAAAGGTGTATGGCACCTCCTTCCGTATAGAGCCTCAAAAGGCGGCATCTGAATACTGGCTTGGTAGCTGTTCTTGTATGCAAACTCAATCATATAAAGGTGGTCCTCCCACCCTTTACCAAAGTCCAATGCACACATACAAAGCATGTCTTCCATCGTCCTGTTCACCCTTTCAGTTTGCCCATCTGTCTGTGGGTGAAAAGTTGTGCTGAAGTTAAACTTGGTACCCAACAACTGATAAATGAGCCTCCAATCGTTGGATGTGAACCGACCATCACAGTCACTAACGATGGTCCGCGGTACACCATGCAAACAAACTATATTATCCACATAAAGCTTCTCCAGCTTCTCCATGAAATCATCCTTCCTATTGGCTATAAAATGTGACACCTTCGTTAAACGATCAACAATCACCCAAATGACATCGTTCCCCTTGTGCGATCTCGACAAACCGTGTACGAGATTCATAGAGATTTCATCAAACTTCCACACCAGTACAGGCAAGGACTTTAGAAATCCACCTGACTTCTTGCATTCGTCCTACACCATGGCACAAGTCTGACACTTCGCCACGTATAGCGCTATGTCTTTCTTCATACCTGGCCACCAGAACAGCGTCTTCATGTCTTTGAACATCTTTTTGCTCCAAGGGTGAATTGAGTACTTGGTAAAATGCATCTGGTACATAAAATCTTCTCGCAATTTCCAACATTAGGGATGCTAAAATGACCACCTTTCCAAATAAGGCCATCGTCAACATAAAACTGGTCATTTGACCCATCCACGGACTCGGCCAAGCGACGTTTCAAGCTTACGCCCAACTCCAAGGTTTGTCGAATCCTGTCTACGAGGTCGAATTGAACCTCTGTCCAACTAAAGCATGCATTAGCACTAGATCCCTTGTCAACACACGAGATCTCCAAAGCCTTCAATTCATGAATGAGACGCTCATCATGCATCTGCAACCAGTTGGCCTGTACAGGAGTTCTACGGCTCAGAGCACCTGCCACAACTTTCCCCTTCCCGGGAATATAATGAATTTTGTATGTGTAGTCCCCAAGGAACTCCAACCACCTATGCTGCCGCATGTTAAGATCCTTCTGATCAATCAGATACTTCAGAATCTTGTGATCTGAATAAATATCGACCTTTACTCCATACAGGTAATGCCTCCAAAGCTTGACAGCGAATACTACAGCCGCCAACTCCAAGTCATGGACCGGGTAGTTCCTCTCATGTACCTTTAACTGACGTGATCCATAGGATTTCACTGACCCGTGCTGAAGCAGAACACATCATAACCCACTCCTAGAGGCATCAGTGTAAACCTCAAATCCTTTAGAACCACAAGGCGAACATAACACAGGTGTCGTGGTCAAACGACACTTTAGTTCTTCGAAATCTTGTGTGTATTCAGGAGACCAAACGAACTTTTGATCCTTCCTTATCAGAGTAGTGAGGGGCAATGCTATCCAATGGGAAGTTCTCCACGAAGCACCTGTAATAGCCGGCAAGCCCCAGAAAACTCCGTACATCCGCCACTGAAGACAACACAGGCCACTCTCGTATAGCAACTATCTTTGATGGATCTACTGCAATACCTTCTCCACTAATCACGTGACTAAGGAATGCTACCAAAGACAAAAAAATCGCATTTGGAGAACTTGGCATACAGTTGATTCCTCCTCAATCTATCCAATACCATATGTAGGTGCTTGAAATGATCCTCCTCGCACTACGAGTACACCAGTATATCGTCGATAAAGACTATCACGAACTGGTCCAAGTATTCTCTGAACGTTCTATTAATCAAATCCATCGACACGGATGGCGCATTCATCAGCCCAAACAACATGACAGTGAACTCATAATGCCCATAATGTGTGCTGAAAGCCGTCTTGGGAATGTCACTTTCCCTTATTCGCAGCTGATAGTATCCAGATTTCAGATCCAACTTTGAGTACACAGTCGACTCCACTAGCTGGTCGAACAGATCATCAATCCTTGGGATCGGATAATTATTCTTTTTCATTAGCTTATTCAACTCCCGGTAATCAATGCATAGGCGTAAGCTTCCGTATATTCTTAACAAAGAGAACAGGCGCGCTCCAAGGCGACGAACTTAGACGCACATAACCCATGCTCTACTAATACCTAAAGTTATGCGTTCAACTCTTCCATTTCCCTTGGTGTTAAGGGGTAAGGAGACCGCAACATTGGTTTGGCACCTGGCACCACATACTAACGTACTTTTAACTTAGTCTAGCGCTAGGTGTTCAGTTCTAGTGTGACTCCTTTGAGTTGTAAAACAATATAAGCACGCTACTCCAAGAGTTAGTCCATGCCACAGATTATGTCAAACTCCACTGGGCAGAATAGACGTTTCCACGTCAAAGGCTTGACTTCCTATTCGCACTCTCAAGCAACAAACGTTTTTCGCGCACATCGAACACCCGCTCGATAACAACATATCCAACTTACCTTACTCCACTGAAGTAGGTACTCCGTTATGAGACACGAAGATCTCAAATAGGAAGGAGTGTGAAGCCCCTGCATTGAACAGCTCTCGAGCCGGAACGTCCAAAATCATAACGAACTGTAAAACATAGCAATCATACAACCAAAGCATAAGACGTAAGGTATGGAAAACACTAACTCTAAACTCTAGAGCATACCTGACACCATGCCTCCTTGCTTGATGGCCTCCTGCTGGCCTTGGTTATAGACTCTCGATTGGGCTGGAGCTCGATGGGAGGCGGTTGAATCTACCGCTTTTCCCTTATTAGCACAAGTTTCCCCTGACCTCCGCTCTGATTTGCCACTCCAACAGTCTCGAGCCATATGACCTATCTTGCCACATGTATAACAAGTAAGCGTAAGTCGCCCTGCAATGGCTCCCGACTTAGATTTCTTTGACTTTGGGGCATCACCACGACAATCTTGGGCTAAGTGTCCTAAGTTGCCACAAGTATAGTAAGTATATGGAGCTCGACTAGTAGATGTTCTAGATCTCTTAATCCTCTTCCTGCAGTATTCAGACTTTGCTGAACCTGTAGAGTTTGGTACCCGGAACTCTGACGTCTTGTTGACTTTTGCCAACTCTTCTTCCAATGATCTAGCCGACTCCACCAATGCTCGGAATCCAAGTAGCTTTGGTCCTACCAACAACAGTCGTAAATCATCGCGCAGAATCGTTGTAAAATCTATTAACTGTGTCATGTTCATTCTCCATCTCAAACCCTGAGTATCTCCTTATCAAGACAAACACATGCAAATACTCATCCACTGAGTGTGTTCCCTGAGTCAAACATATACTTAACTGCTGCTCTGATGTTCTACCACATTCCCTTTGCTCCAGCACGCCAATCGGTATTGCAACCATCCAAAGGATAGGGGGCTGCACATGCCCTTCATGTTGGGCTTTGAACATAGCGAACACCGCTTCAACCACCATCCGAATGGTTTCTACAGAAGGAGGGGTCGCACACACGTCGCTAGGTGCACTACTCTCTTTGAAAAGTTGTTGTTGCGACTGTCGCGCCCGCTCCTAGTCACCTAGAGTCGTACAACACACCATTAAACGACCAAACAAAATTGCAAAAAGCAATTACAAGAACACGCAAGTTCCTCAAACAAGTGTATTTTCATTCCTAAGTGGACATTCATGAGTTCTTTTCATATTATAACGATGACGCACATACATGTACTCACCACTCCTTAAAAGAATTCATCCACCAATTCAAATAAGCAAGACCGACACCGTAGTCTGATACCAAATTCTAACACCCCCATTCATCACATGGAATAAAACAGAAGGTCCGGCCGGGGCCCCACGCATATGGCACGAACAGTCAGCGGAGTTACGTATTAATACCACGATAACAACATATGAATACGCATCCTAACTCAGATCATTCTAGCGAAAGCTTTTAAAACAGTTGTAAGAACCCATACAAATCACATGAATGTCCACTACAACCACATTAGGAATGAAAAAGCATACACCAAACCTTTGGCCTTATGGCCTCAAAATAGTTCGATCAATAAAAGTGTCTTACATACATCGGCTTGTAGGCCGGCCACACATGAACATAATAAAATAAACACTTCGCTTTGTACTTAAGGGACAACACAGCACCAAGGGCTTCAGCCCGCTACTTGGCACTAGGCTTACCTGTTCCTGCATAAGAACAATCCACCGCACGGTGGCAAACAAGGCAACGTTCAGCTAAAGCTGACCAAATTATAACGACCCCGCTCGCAAATCGCGGCGGCGGTGCTCCTTCCCTGTATTTCATTAGTATAATCAAATATGATAGTGAAAGTACAATTTAAGCACACTTCACCACAGACGTAGGCACGCACAGCCACACACCCCGTGCACATAGGGCACATTCTAGATGAACCCGGTCCATCACTGCCCCCAGGATGGCAACATCGTGAGCATTTTAGTCTTTACGACTGAAGCCTAAGACCCACCCTCCATGTCATCGGTAAGTGCCATATACATTAGGTCTATTTAACCGAACCACATAGAGCAGGTACGGTTCGACTCAACCTGTTGCTCACACCGCCACGTCAATTTAAGCCAGAGGCGCGGGTCAAGCTTCCCCGAATCCCGAAGTATCGATCATACAATAGTACCTAACCGGTTATGCACAAGGTTGGCTCGCAGGCCAAACCAACTGGGCTCCCAGAGCACACAGCCTCACAACACTGGACCCCAGTGTCACAACCCGCATTTTCACCTCATATAAAGAGCTTATCAGAGTAAGGGAAAATGCGCGTCATGATGCCACGTCACCAGTGGATAACTGCGGACGCTCAGGCAGACACCAAACTAAACATGAAGAAAGGTTCTTTTTAAGTTATTTTAAGGAAAATCAGTTAAGTGCAGTAGCTAGCCGTATCCCTCGGCTTAGTGGCTCATCTACTCTATGAATCAAAATATATTATACGTTGCGAAAAAATACTTGATTAGATTAACTCAAACATCCTACATGAGTAAAAATGCCCCTAAAGGACAGCTCATGCTATGCAAGACTCTAAATTTATTATAGTAGGAAAGATAGCTTTTACGGTCGCTAAAAATAACAAGTTAGGGTTTCAAATTATGCAATGCATGAAGTAATAGTAGTAGATTTTATAGTTGAAAATACCAAACATGCATTCCTAGCATAAATCCTCCCAGAGAACAAGTAATCCACATCCACATTTAAAGAAATGAGCAGCTAGCAAGTATCAAACAACTAACAATTGATTGGGCGCCAACAAACTGACACGAACCCACGAACAAAAGCATGTCTGAACTAGTAAAACTAAACAAACAACAAACTACCTCGCTATGACGAGGCAACAACCACAGCCAACACTGCCGCACAAAAAACTCCAAAACCAGCACTGCTAACTGCTACTGCTCTGAACCTGGGGCATTCCAAAGACAGAACACCTCAGCAAGAAGGTACAAATGGTGGCAGGAAAAGTAATAAGCCAAAATAAATAAAGGTCAATAGGGGTACCAACCCAAGACCAAAAGCACTGAAGTAAAGTACAAAAGAAAACTGGGCATCAACAGGAAAAGAACTCCTACGTGATTTGTCACGTTCCACAAGGGTACACCAGACGCACAAGGCTATAAGGTGACTACATGAATATTTCACTAGAAAGAAAATACAAAACCTTTATTAGGCACCTATGGTCGACTCTACCCAAAAACACGGGCGAAGTGGTCACTCTTGGACACACCACCCAAAAAAAACGGGCGAGGTGGTCACTCTTGGACACACCACCCAAAAACAAACGGATATATAATCCGTCTAACTGCGAGGGAGTCTCATACTCTCCACCATACACTGCAGACATCCAAAAACCAGGTAGACTTCCACAGGGCACTAATGAAGGTAACAAACACTACAGATATGGAATCGTCCACTAACTCCCGCATTCAAGAAACCCAAAGAAACCACAACACAAATATCTCGAGATTTGGCTCGTCAGACTCTACTTGACATTACTAGATACAAGACAAGGTTGATCAACCTCTAGGAGCTATTTACAGTCCTAGATAAATTCTAACGCGTTTAATAACGAAAGCTAAGGCATGCATAGACATCACTAAGACACACCAGGAAAAATTAACCAAAACCAGACAAGATCGGGCTTTCCAAGACAAAACCTTACAACAACAAAGGATCGCTGAAACGATTAATCATAACAATGATTTGGAAGAATAAGCGCAAAAAAATTTTAAAGAACATGAAAGTATAGCCGTTACCATTAGATCGGACAAAGAAACGAGGGAAATCACCACTTGCCTTGGTTTTTACCGGAAAAGGGGAGGAGTTGAAATCTAGAAAAAATGGTCAAAAAGGGGATTAGGGCCGAAAAACCCTAACGAGAAATCTCAAGAAACGGGGAAGAAATTACCACGAGGGCGTAGCTCTCGACGAGAGCTTTCCAGATCTACGATTGGTTTGAAATTCCGAGCACCGGAGCACCGTCGACGGCCACCGGAAGAAATAAGGACGGACAACCTCTTTCTCGCTCACGCCGCTCTGGTTCGGGAGGAAAAAGAATCGGAGAGGACGAAGAAGATGAAGAAGGTATTTATACTAAGGTGATAACAGGAAGAACAAACAAGATAGACCGTGTTCGGCTGAACCAGTTTTCCCGAGACAGAAGGAATGGATTACTCGAGTACAAGGCAACTACTCGAGTACTAAAAGAGGATTACTCGAGTATAAGGCATTTACTCGAGTACTGCAAGACGATTACTCGAGTAAAAGGCAATTACTCGAGTACTGCAAGAGGATTACTCGAGTATAAAGCAATTACTCGAGTACTGCAAGAGGATTACTCGAGTATAAGGCAATTACTCGAGTAAAAGGCAAGAAAAATTTACTCGAGTGCTAAAGGGAGACAACTCCGATCAACTCTTGGTCGAGCTCAGCTCGACGTTCATCGAAGAAAAGGAAAAAGAAAACTCCACTCGACAAATTCTGTTCGAAAATCATCGAATGCAAGGCCTGGTCGTCGAACCCAATTCGAAAATCATCGAACGCAGCACGCAGGGCCCGATCGTCGAACTCAATTCGAAGATCGTCGAACTCAACACGCAAGGCCAGATTGTCGAACTCAACACGAAGATCCGCTAGACCTACAGCAAGCTCCGCTCGACGTTTCGTCGAGCTCAGCACGACAATCGTCGAGCTCTGCTCGACGATCGTCGACCTCCAGACAGCGCCCAGAAAAGAATACAATCGTTGAGCTCCGCTCGACGATCGTCGACCTCGATACAGCGCCCAGAGAAAAATACAATCGTCGAGCTCCGCTCGACGATCGTCGACCTCGATACAGCGCCCAGAGAAAAATACAATCGTCGAGCTCCGATCGACGATCGTCGACCTCGATACAGCGCCCAGAGAAATCACAATAAGGTTGGTTCGATGAAATCCCACACCTTTAGGAGGGCTTCCCGAGAATCAAAACAAGCAATCATTAATATAGCAATTATCGTGTTCAGATAGTTGAACGTGGAAATATGAGATCAAAACAAAGGCGCAAACGCGCCGAATTAAACGAAACTCACTCCGTAGGCAAACACTGACGCTACGAACACAACGACGAAGTCAAAACCAGAATCCGATGAGCCATTCCCGAGATATTAACCGTCAAAGTATGCGGCGAACAAAAACAAAACCCAAAACTTCGATCGCGCGTCGAGGCTCCAAAAATGCTCGGGTTGCGACGAAACTGGACGAGCAAGTCCAAATCTACTCAAATCCAAAACTCGACGTTAAAAGTAATGCCACGACGTCATAAATCTGGCGTTGCCCATTCAAATAAATCATCGAAAAAAATCGGGGGCGTTACAGTCACTCCCTTAAAAAGAAGTTTCGTCCCGAAACTTATCACAACTCCAAAACCAAACCAAAATCGATAAAATTATGCATAACTGAAAACATAGCAACATACCTGAAACTAAGAGAAGAGGTGCGGATGAGATTCCCTCATCGCCGATTCCAATTCCCACGTCGCGCTCTCGACGTCTTGATTTCTCCAAAGAATCTTGACCATAGGGATGGTCTTTCTCCGCAACACACACTCTTGAGAATCCAGGATACGCACAGGTTCTTCCACATATGTAAGGTTGGGCTGAATCTGGGGTATCGAGTCGAGGACTTGACGATCACTACGAACACACTTCCGCAACTGGCTCACATGGAACACATCATGGACACCAGGGAAGGTCACAGGCAATTCCAGCCTATAAGCTGACACTCCGATGCGCTCAAGAATCTGGAAAGGTCCCACATACCGGGGGTCTAACTTGTGGTTCCTTCCAAACCTTTTAACACCAGACATCAGGGAAAATTTCAGAAAAACCAAGTCTCCAACGACAAACTCCAGATCGACCCTTCGTCGATTAGCATACTTCTCATAGCGCTCTTGAGCCACATGGAGCTTTTCCCGAATATGAGTCACGACACAATTCATCTCTTCAAGGGCTTCCGGACCTAGCAACGGTCTCTCACCAACTTCAGCCCAAAACAAAGGAGTTCTACAACGCCTCCCATATAAGGCCTCAAACGGGGCCATCTGCAACTCTCTTGATAACTATTATTATAAGCAAACTCCATGAGTCTGAGACGCTCATCCCAAGCACCACCATGATCCAAAATATAACACCTGATCATATCTCTACGATTTGATTTACCCTTTCTGTCTGACCATTAGTCTGCGGATGATAGGCGGTGGAATACCTTAAATCGGTACCCAACCCCTCCTGTAAACTCTTCCAAAAGCGAGACGTAAATCTAGAGTCCCGATCTGATACGATGCTAATAGGCACACCATGTAACCTGATGACCTCTTCAAGATATAACTCAGCTATCTTCTTCATCGAGTACCCAATCTTAAATGGAACAAAGTGAGCACACTTTGTCAGTCTGTCGACTATCACCCAAACAGAGTCGTGCCCACAGGGAGATTTTGGCAGACCGGTGATGAAATCCATTGAAATACTCTCCCATTTCCAACTTGGAATATCAAGCGGTGTCAATTTAGCACCAGGCCTTCTATGATCAGCCTTAACACGCTGACATGTATAACATTCCGATACAAACTTTGCGATGTCATTCTTCATCCCTGACCACCAAATAATTTGCTTTAAATCTTTATACATCTTAGTGGAACCAGGGTGGTAGGCTACACTGGAACCATGAGCTTCAGCACAGATCTTATCTCGAATATCGCCAAAGGCTGGGACGCAAAATCTACCCGATACTTCAAGGTGTCCAACTCGTCCACAGAGAAATCGGGTAGCTCTCCCTTCAAAGTTCTATTCCGGAGGTGCAACAAATCAGGATCATCATTCTGATGTGCTCGAGTAAGGGAAATCCTAAGAGGGTTCTTCTGCTTCTAGACTAGCAGGCACAGTACAACTCCCAACCTCAATATCCATCAACAAAAATTCTTTTATCAAGGACTGCACCGACAGATTAAAAATCTTAGCGGTCTTTCTACTCAAGGCATCACAACTACATTAGCCTTTCCTGGATGATAAAGAATTTCCACTTCATAATCCGCCACATATTCTAACCACCGACGCTGGCGCAGATTTAGTTCTTTCTGAGTGAAGACGTACTTCAAACTCTTATGGTCCGTATAGATCTTGCACAACGCGCCATATAATAAGTGTCTCCAAAGCTTCAGCGCATAAATTACAGCGGCAAACTCCAAATCATGCGTAGGATAGTTTCTCTCGTGGATCTTTAGTTGTCTCGATCCATACGCAATCACCTTACCATCTTGAATTAAAACACAACCAAGTCCGATATGTGATGCATCAACATACACAACATACTCAACTCCTTCAGTATGTAAGGTTAAAATCAGAGCAGTACATAATCTCTTCTCCAGCTCTTGGAAAGCCTCTTCACACTTATCACTCCAAATGAAAGCAGTATTCTTCTGAGTAAGTCTAGTTAGAGGAGCAGACAACACCGAAAATCCTTCCACGAATCTTCTATAATAGCCAGCCAGGCCTAAGAAACTCCTAAACTCCTTAGGTGTAGAAGGTCTCTCTCATTCCATTACAGCAGAAATCTTGGTCGGGTCTACAGAAATACCGTCCTTGCTTACCACATGACCCAGAAAGGACACCTGAGGTAACCAAACTCACACTTGCTCAACTTCGCATATAACTTATGCTCCCTCAGGGTCGACAAAACCAGACGCAAATGCTGAGTATGCTCCTCAACATTGCGGGAATACACCAAGACATCATCTATGAATACAATAACAAATCGGTCCAAGAAATCTTTAAACACCCGATTCATCAAATCCATGAAAGCAGAGGGTGCATTTGTTAAACCAAAAGACATCACCAAAAACTCATAATGTCCATGCCGTGAACGGAAAACGGTTCGGGGAAAATCTGCCTCACGAATCCTCAATTGGTGGTAGCCTGAGCGAAGATCGATCTTTGAAAATACCGAGCTACCACGCAATTGGTCGAACAGATCATCAATCCTTGGCAGGGGATACCTATTCTTAATGGTTACCTTGTTCAATTCCCTATAATCGATGCAAAGTCTCATCGATCCATCTTTCTTCTTGACAAACAAAACAGGATACCCCCATGGAGAAGTACTTGGTCTAATAAAACCACACCTCAGCAACTCATCGAGCTGAGTACGCAACTCGTCCAACTCACGCGAAGCCATACAGTACGGTGCTTTAGCAATAGGACGAGTACCTGGCTCGAGGTCTATCACAAACTCTATCTCCCTTTCCGGAGGAAGTCCTGGAAGACTATCAGGAAAGACATCTGGAAACTCCCGCACCACCGAGACATCCTCAAGACGTGGTGTAACAAAAGCTGTCCAGAGCAGAAATAGAAACCAAAAATGCCTCGCAACCAGACTCTATAGCACGACAAGCACGTACTGCAGAAATGACAGGAGAAACTCTGTCCTGAAATCCATAAACGCTCATAGGTTGACCGTCGTCCATCCTGAAATCCAATCGCTTAGCCTTGCACTGGATGACCGCATCATACTTGTACAGCCAGTCCATGCCCAGAATCACGTCAAAATCAGACAGATCCAAAATCATCAGATCCGCAAAGGCCAGAAAATTGCCAAGATAAATAGGGCATCTACGAACTCCTTGGTTAGATATCACAGAATCACCGGAAGGGAGCTTGACATTGAAGGAGCCTCCCAAATGGTCCACACTCAGGCGATGTTTATCAACAAATCTCTGGGCCACAAAGGAATGGGAGGCACCCGAATCGAAAAGAACGCGGGCCCACCTATTCCGCACCTTAAACTCCCCTAAAACCGTAACATACATAACTAAACGAACGATAACTAGGGCAACAACGATAACTAACAAAGATAAATTAAACTGAGGCTAACCTGATATCACTTGCGTAGAGATTTGGGCTTCCTTGCTGGTCATCATGTTTAGCTTTCCTTTTCCTTTATCCAGGTTTGGTGGCGGTGGCAGAGCTCAAAGTGGGGCAGGCTGCAGTGGGGACTGAGCCTGGGGGCACGAAGACTTCTGGTGTCCCTTCTGCCCACACTGGAAGCAAATCCTTTCTTTCATCCAGCAGCGAGTCACGTCATGACCCTTCCTTGCACAGAACGAGCACACAAGCTCTCCCTTGGGTGCACCTTGGATGGCGTGCACCTGCTGGTGCTTCAGGGTGGCAGTCCTCTTGAAGCACCTTTCGTAGGGATGTCCAGGACGACCACAGAAGCTACACACTTTCTTACTTTTCTTCTTCGAAGAAGGTCCAGATGCCCTGGAGCTACCATCCTCAACGCCTTTTCTTTTCTCCTTCCTTGCCGCAGCACCGCGGTTCTTGGCATTTTCAATCGCCTCCACTTTTAAAGCAGCTTCCACTACTTCAGCATAACTTTCAGCTTGGTAAGCGTATGCCAACTGCTGGACATCGCTTCTTAATCCTCCCAAGAAACGTTTCACTCTACCCTCCTCAAAAGCTACCAAGTCAGGAGCAAACCTGCTCAGTTTGCTAAACTTAATCTCGTACTCGCTCACGGTAAGCTGTCTCTGCTTTAGATGCAGGAAGTTATTCATCAGGCGGTCTTGCTCGACCGAGGGTAGAAACTTCTTCAGCAGCATCTTCTTAAAATATTCCCAAGAACAGCCTTCCTTCAGACCCTCTCTTTCCCGAATCCACCAACTCTTCGCCAGACCTTTTAACTGATAGGCTGCAATCATCACCTTCTGGGCTTCTAGAATTCCAGAATACGAAAACATCTCCTCGATGTAGATGATCCAATCATCTATAATCATAAAGTCAGCACTCCCGTCGAAGGTGGGAGGTCCCAACCGCTGGAAGTGCGATATGAAATTCATTTCTGGTGGTATCGTCATCAGGGCCACTAGAGGAGCAGGGGTATCGGGCACGGCTTGTCCCAAGGCGGGCTCTTGCACTAAAGGTTGCTGCGCGGGAGCGGCAGACAACAATGACTCAATTTGCGATTGCATCGCAACCAATTGTCTTGACAGAGCCTCATTCCTCTGACGCAGACTCTCGATAATCACATCACTTTGCGCACCTGATGACTCACCCTCCGACTGGGGAGTCGACCTCATCGCAGGACGCTTTCGCGGCATTTCTAAAAAGCAAACGAACAACTCATCAAAATCCTAGCTTACAACAAATCCACACGACTAGTTAAGACCATACTTAAAAGACACTTGCTTATGCTGCAACTTGCTCTGGGATTTTATAATGATGTTATGTCCTACTTAGGATGATATCCTCTCATCCTATTGACTCTTGTGCCTATGACATGAATGCATGTATTCTTTATTCTTTTTCTGATTTAAAACCATGTGTGTACATATATCATCCCGTAAATCTTTAGCTTGGCACGTTGTGCTTATGCAACATTATGCTATGCATGATTGTGCTATGCATTCTAAAAAGGCCCTAATGCATGTTATGAGCGGCGTACGCATGAAAATGTTATGCATCCCATACTACATGACATTCTCATGCAACGAAAAAGAAACGTGCTAGTCGCATTCATGTGGTGAGGTTATGCATCCCATACTACATAACACTCACATGTTGCCCCTATGGTGGATCCATATACAGACACATATTATGCATCCCATACTACATAATATGCCCTGTATACTTCATGTTATGCTATGAGTGTAGTGTTCGTGCTTCAGCCAAGACGTGCTGATGACATATCGGTGTGTGTATGATATGATGCTAAACACCTAATACCAACAAGGAAAGGTTGCCCGACAAATTGTCAAGCAACCTCCCTCTGATACCAACTGTCACAACCCGCATTTTCACCGCATATAAAAAGCTTATCAGAGTAAGGGAAAATGCGCGTCATGATGCCACGTCAGCAGGGGATAACTGCGGACGCTCAGGCAGACACCAAACTAAACATGAAGAAAGGTTCTTTTTAAGTTATTTTAAGGAAAATCAGTTAAGTGCAGTAGCTAGCCGCATCACTCGGCTTAGTGGCTCATCTAGTCCACGAATCAAAATATATTATACGCTGCGGAAAAATACTTGATTATATTAACTCAAACATCCTACATGAGTAAAAACGTCCCTAAAGGACAACTCATGCTATGCAAGACTCTAAATTTATTATAGTAGGAAAGATAGCTTTTACGGTCGCTAAAAATAACAAGTTAGAGTTTCAAATTATGCAATGCATGAAGTAATAGTAGTAGATTTTATAGTTGAAAATACCTAACATGCATTCCTAGCATAAATCCTCCCAGAGAATAAGTAATCCACAGTCACATTTAAAGAAATGAGCAGCTAGCATGTATCAAACAACTAACAATTCAGTGGGCGCCAACAAACTGACACGAACCCACGAACAAAAGCATGTCTGAACTAGTAAAACTAAACAAACAACAAACTACCTCGCTATGACGAGGCAACAACCACGGCCAACACTGCCGCATAGAAAACTCCAAAACCAGCACTGCTAACTGCTACTGCTCTGAACCTGGGGCATTCCAAAGACAGAACATCTCAGCAAGAAGGTACAAATGGTGGTAGGAAAAGTAATAAGCCAAAATAAACAAAGGTCAACAGGGGTACCAACCCAAGACCAAAATCACTGAAGTAAAGTACAAAAAAAATAGGGCATCAACAGGAAAAGAACTCCTACGTGATTTATCACGTTCCACAAGAGTACACCAGACGCACAAGGCTATAAGGTGACTACATGAATATTTCACCAGAAAGAAAATACAAAACCTTTATTAGGCACCTGTCGTCGACTCTACCCAAAAACACGGGCGAAGTGGTCACTCTTGGACACACCACCCAAAAAAAACGGGCGAGGTGGTCACTCTTGGACACACCACCCAAAAACAAAACGGATATATAATCTGTCTAACTGTGAGGGAGTCTCATACTCTCCACCATCACCGCAGACATCCAAAAACCAGGTAGACTTCCACAGAGCACTAATGATGGTAACAAACACTGCAGAGGTGGAATTGTCTACTAACTCCCGCATTCAAGAAACCCAAAGAAACCACAACACAAATATCTCGAGATTTGGCTCGTCAGACTCTACTTGACATTACTAGATACAAGACAAGGTTGATCAATCTCCAGGAGCTATTTACAGTCCTAGATAAATTCTAACGCATTTAATAACGAATGCTAAGGCATGCATAGACATCACTAAGACACCAGGAAAAATTAACCAAAATAAGACAAGATCGGGCTTTCCAAGACAAAACCTTACAACATCAAAGGATCGCTGAAACGATTAATCATAACAATGATTTGGAAGAATAAGCGCAGAAAAATTTTAAAGAACATGAAAGTATAGTCGTTACCATTAGATCGGACAAAGAGAGACGAGGGAAAACCACCACTTGCCTTGGTTTTTACCGGAAAAGTCCTCTGAATCGTTCCACGTCGTAGATCGGGGCAAAAGGCCGCGGGAGGAGTTGAAATCAAGACAAAAATGGTCGAAAAGGTGATTAGGGCCAAAAAACCCTAATGAGAAATCTCAAGAAACGGGGAAGAAATTACCACGAGGGCGTAGCTCTAGACGAGAGCTTTCCAGATCTACGATTGGTTTGAAATTCCGAGCACCAGAGCACCGTCGACGGCCACCGGAAGAAATAAGTACGGACAACCTCTTTCGCGCTCACGCCGCTCTGGTTCGGGAGGAAAAAGAATCGGATAGGATGAAGAAGATGAAGAAGGTATTTATACTAAAGTGATAACAGGAAGAACAAACAAGATAGACCGGGTTCGGCTGAACCAGTTTTCCCGAGACAGAAGGAATGGACTATTCGAGTACAAGGCAACTACTCGAGTACTGCAAGAGGATTACTCGAGTATAAGGCAATTACTCGAGTACTGCAAGACGATTACTCGAGTATAAGGCAATTACTCGAGTACTGCAAGAGGATTACTCGAGTATAAAGCAATTACTCGAGTACTACAAGAGGATTACTCGAGTATAAGGTAATTACTCGAGTACAAGGCAAGAAAAATTTACTCGAGTGCTAAAGGGAGACAACTCCGATCGACTATTGGTCGAGCTCAGCTCGACGTTCATCGAAGAAAAGGAAAAAGAAACTCCACTCGACGAATTCTGTTCGAAAATCGTTGAACGCAAGGCCTGGTCGTCGAACCCAATTCGAAAATCGTCGAACGCAGCACGCAGGGCCCGATCGTCGAAATCAATTCTAAGATCGTCGAACTCAACATGCAAGGCCAGATCGTCGAACTCAACACGAAGATCCGCTAGACCTACAGCAAGCTCCGCTCGACGTTTCGTCGAGCTTAGCACGACAAGCTCGACGATCGTCGACCTCGATACAGCGCCCAGAGAAAAATACAATCTTCGAGCTCCGCTCGACGATCGTCGACCTCGATACAGCACCCAGAGGAAAATACAATTGTCGAGCTCCGTTCGACAATCGTCGACCTTGATACAGTGCCCAGATAAAAATACAATTGTCAAGCTCCGCTCGACGATCGTCGACCTCGATACAGTGCCCAAAGAAATCATAATAAGGTTGGTTCGACGAAATCCCACACCTTTAGGAGGGCTTCCCGAGAATCAAAACAAGCAGTCATTAATATAGCAATTATCGTATTCAGATAGTTGAATGTGGAAATATGAGATCAAAACAAAGGCGCAAACGCGCCGAATTAAACGAAACTCACGCCGTAGGCAAACACTGACGTTAAAAACACAACGACAAAGTCAAAACCAGAATCCGACGAGCCATTCCTGAGATATTAACCGTCAAAGTATGCGGCGAACAAAAACAAAACCCAAAACTTTGATCGTGCACCGAGACTCCAAAAATGCTCGGGTTGCGATGAAACTAGACGAGCAAGTTCAAATCTACTCAAATCCAAAACTCGATGTTAAAACTAACGCCACGACGACATAAATCTGATGTTGCCCATTCAAATAAATCATGGAAAAAAATCGGGGGCGTTACAGTCACTCCCTCTAAAAAGAAGTTTCGTCCCGAAACTTATCACAACTCCAAAACCAAACCAAAATCGATAAAATCATGCATAACTGAAAACATAGCAACATACCCGAAACTAAGAGAAGAGGTGAGGATGAGATTCCCTCATCGCCGATTCCAATTCCCACATCGCGCTCTTGACGTCTTGATTTCTCCAAAGAATATTGACCATAGGGATGGTCTTTCTCCGCAACACATGCTCTTGAGAATCCAGGATACGCACAGGTTCTTCCACATATGTAAGGTTGGGCTGAATCTGGGGTATCGAGTCGAGTACTTGACGATCACTGCGAACACACTTCCGCAACTGGCTCACATGGAACACATCATGGACACCAGGGAAGGTCGCAGGCAATTCCAGCCTATAAGCTGACACTCCGATGCGCTCAAGAATCTGGAAAGGTCCCACATACCGGGGGTCTAACATGCGGTTCCTTCCAAACCTTTTAACACCAGACATCGGGGAATCTTTCAGAAAGACCAAGTCTCCAATGGCAAACTCCAGATCGACCCTTCGTCGATTAACATACTTCTCATAGCGCTCTTGAGCCACACAGAGCTTTTCCCGAATATGAGTCACGACACAATTCATCTCTTCAAGGGCTTCCGGACCTAGCAACGGTCTCTCACCAACTTCAGCCCAAAATAAAGGAGTTCTACAACGCCTCCCATATAAGGCCTCAAACGGGGCCATCTGCAGACTCTCTTGATAACTATTATTGTATGCAAACTCCATGAGTCTGAGACGCTCATCCCAGGCACCACCATGATCCAAAATATAACACCTGATCATATCCTCTACGATCTGATTTACCCTTTTCGTCTGACCATTAGTCATCAGGTTACCCAACCCCTCCTGTAAACTCTTCCAAAAGCGAGACGTAAATCTAGAGTCCCGATCTGATACGATGCTAACAGGCAAACCATGTAACCTGATGACCTCTTCAAGATATAACTCAGCTATCTTCTTCATCGAGTACCCAATCTTAAATGGAACAAAGTGAGCACACTTTGTCAGTCTGTCGACTATCACCCAAACAGAGTCGTTCCCACGGGGAGATTTTGGCAGACCGGTGATGAAATCCATTGAAATACTCTCCCATTTACAACTTGGAATATCAAGCGGTGTCAAGTTACCACCAGGCCTTCTATGATCAGCCTTAACACGATGACATGTATAACATTCTGATACAAACTTTGCGATGTCATTCTTCATCCCTGACTACCAAACAATTTGCTTTAAATCTTTATACATCTTAGTGGAACCAGGGTGGTAGGCTACACTGGAACCATGAGCTTCAGCACAGATCTTAGCTCGAATATCGCCAAAGGCGGGGACACAAAATCTACCCCGATACTTTAAGGTGTCCAACTCGTCCACAGAGAAATCGGGTAGCTCTCCCTTCAAAGTTCTATTCCGGAAGTGCAACAAATCAGGATCATACTTCTGATGTGCTCGAGTAAGGAAAATCCAAGAGGGTTCTTCTGCTTCTAGACTAGCAGGCACAGTACAACTCCCAACCTCAACAAAAATTCTTCTATCAAGGACTGCACCGACAGATTAAAAATCTTAGTGTTCTTTCTACTCAAGGCATTGGCTACTACATTAGTCTTTCCTGGATGATAAAGAATTTCCACTTCATAATCAGCCACATATTCTAACCACCGACGCTGGCGCAGATTTAGTTCTTTCTGAGCGAAGACGTACTTCAAACTCTTATGGTCCGTATAGATCTTGCACAACGCGCCGTATAATAAGTGTCTCCAAAGCTTCAGCGCATAAATTACAGCGGCAAACTCCAATCATGCGTAGGATAGTTTCTCTTGTGGATCTTTAGTTGTCTCGATACATACGCAATCACCTTACCATCTTGAATTAAAACACAACCAAGTCCGATATGTGACACATCAACATACACAACATACTCAACTCCTTCAGTAGGTAAGGTTAAAATCGGAGCAGTACATAATCTCTTCTTCAGCTCTTGGAAAGCCTCTTCACACTTATCACTCCAAATGAAAACAATATTCTTCTGAGTAAGTCTAGTTAGAGGAGCAGACAACACTGGAAATTCTTCCACGAATCATCTATAATAGCCAGCCAAGCCTAAGAAACTCCTAATCTCCTTAGGTGTAGAAGTTCTCTCCCATTCCATTACCGCAGAAATCTTGGTCGGGTCTACAGAAATACCGTCCTTGCTTACCACATGACCCAGAAAGAGCACCTGAGGTAACCAGAACACACACTTGCTCAACTTCGCATATAACTTATGATCCCTCAGGGTCGACAAAACCAGACGCAAATGCTGAGTATGCTCCTCAACATTGCGGGAATACACCAAGACATCATCTATGAATACAATAACAAATCGGTCCAAGAAATCTTTAAACACCTGATTCATCAAATACATGAAAGCAGAGGGTACATTGGTTAAACCAAAAGACATCACCAAAAACTCATAATGTCCATGCCCTGAACGGAAAGCGGTTCGGGGAAAATCTGCCTCACGAATCCTCAATTGGTGGTAGCCTGAGCGAAGATCGATCTTTGAAAATACCGAGCTACCACGCAATTGGTCGAACAGATCATCAATCCTTGGCAGGGGATACCTATTCTTAATGGTTACCTTGTTCAATTCCCTATAATCGATGCAAAGTCTCATCGATCCATCTTTCTTCTTGACAAACAAAACATGAACACCCCATGGAGAAGTACTTGGTCTAATAAAACCACACCTCAGCAACTCATCGAGCTGAGTACACAACTCGTCCAACTCATGCGGAGCCATACGGTACGGTACTTTAGTAATAGGACGAGTACCTGGCTCGAGGTCTATCACAAACTCTATCTCCCTTTCCGGAGGAAGTCCTGAAAGACTATCAGGAAAGACATCTGGAAACTCTCGCACCACCGAGATGTCCTCAAAACATGGCGTAACAAAAGCTGTCTCCAGAGCAGAAATAGAAACCAAAAACGCCTCGCAACCAGACTTTATAGCACGACAAGCACGTACCGCAGAAATGACAGGAGAAACTCTGTCCTGAAATCCATAGACGCTCATAGGTTGACCATCGTCCATCCTGAAATCCAATCGCTTAGCCGTGCACTGGATGACCGCATCATACTTGGACAGCCAGTCCATGCCCAGAATCACGTCAAAATCAGACATATCCAAAATCATCAGATCCGCAAAGGCCAGAAAATTGCCAAGATAAATAGGGCATCTCCGAACTCATTGGTTAGTTATCACAGAATCACCGGAAGGGAGCTTGACATTGAAGGAGCCTCCCAAATGGTCCACACTCAGGCGATGTTTATCAACAAATCTCCGGGCCACAAAGGAATGGGTGGCACTCGAATCAAAAAGAACACGGGCCCACCTATTCTGCACCTTAAAATCCCCTAAAACCGTAACATAACTAAACGAACGATAACTAGGGCAACAACGATAAGTAATAAGGATAAATTAAACTGAGGCTAACCTGATATCACTTGCGTGGAGGTTTGGGCTTCCTCGCTGGTCATCACGTTTAGCTTTTCTTTTCCTTTATCCAGGTTTGGTGGCGGTGGCAGAGCTCAAAGTGGGGCAGGCTGCAATGGGGACTGAGCCTGGGGGCACGAAGACTTCTGGTGTCCCTTCTGCCCACACTGGAAGCAAATCCTTTCTTTCATCCAGCAGCGAGTCACGTCATGACCCTTCCTTGCACAGAACGAGCACACAAGCTCTCCCTTGGGTGCACCTTGGATGGCGTGCACCTGCTGCTGCATCAGGGTGGCAGTCCTCTTGAAGCACCTTTCGTAGGGATGGCCAGGACGACCACAGAAGCTACACACTTCCTTACTTTTATTCTTCGAAGAAGGGCCGGATGCCCTGGAGCTACCATCCTCAACGCATTTTCTTTTCTCCTTCCTTGCCGCAGCACCGCGGTTCTTGGCGTTTTCAATCGCCTCCACTTTTAAATCGGCTTCCACTGCTTTAGCATAACTTTCAGCTTGGTAAGCGCATGCCAACTGCTGGACATCACTTCTTAATCCTCCCAAGAAATGTTTCACTCTACCCTCCTCAGAAGCTACCAAGTCAGGAGCAAACCTACTCAGTTTGCTAAACTCAATCTCGTACTCGCTCACGGTGAGCTATCTCTGCTTTAGATGCAGGAAGTTATTCATCAGGCGGTCTTGCTCGACCGAGGGTAGAAACTTCTTCAGCAGCATCTTCTTAAAAGATTCCAAGAACAGCCTTCCTTCAGACCCTCTCTTTCCCGAATCCATCAACTCTTCGCCAGACCTTTTAACTGATAGGCTGCAATCATCACCTTCTGGGCTTCTAGAATTCCGGAATACGAAAACATCTCCTCGATGGAGATGATCCAATCATCTATAATCATAAAGTCAGCACTCCCGTCGAAGGATGGGAGGTCCCAACCGCTGGAAGTGCGATATGAAATTCATTTCTGGTGGTATCGCCATCAGGGGCACCAGAGGAGCAGGGGTATCGGGCACGGCTTGTCCCAAGGCGGGCTCTTGCAACTAAAGGATTGCTGTGCTGGAGTGGCAGACAATAGAGACTCAATTTGCGATTGCATCGCAACCAATTGTCTCGACAGAGCCTCATTGCTCTGACGCAGACTCTCGATAATCGCGTCACTTTGCGCACCTGATGACTCACCCTCCGATTGGGGAGTCGACCTCGTCGCAGGACGCTTTGGCGGCATTTATAAAAAGCAAACGAACAACTCATCAAAATCCTAGCTTACAACAAAGCCACACGACTATTTCAGACCATACTTAAAAGACACTTGCTTATGCTGCAACTTGCTCTGGGATTTTATAATGATGTTATGTCCTACTTAGGAATGATATCCTCTCATCCTATTGACACTTGTGCCTATGACATGAATGCATGTATTCTTTATTCTTTTTCTGATTTAAAACCATGTGTGTACACATGTCATCCCGCAAATCTTTAGTTTGGCACGTTGTGCTTATGCAACGTTATGCTATGCATGATTGTGCTATGCATTCTAAAAAGGCCCTAATGCATGTTATGAGCGGCGTACGCATGAAAATGTTATGCATCCCATACTACATGACATTCTCATGCAACGAAAAAGAAACGTGCTAGTCACATTCATGTGGTGAGGTTATGCATCCCATACTACATAACTCTCACATGTTGCCCCTATGGTGGATCCATATACAGACACATATTATGCATCTCATACTACATAATATGCCCCGTATACTTCATGTTATGCTATGAGTGTAGTGTTCGTGCTTCAGCCAAGACGTACTGATGACATATCGGTGTGTGTATGATATGATACTAAACACCTAATACCAACAAGGAAAGGTTGCCCGATAAATTGTCAAGCCAACCTCCCTCTGATACCAACTATCACAACCCGCATTTTCACCGCACATAAAAAGCTTATCAGAGTAATGGGAAAATGCGCGTCATGATGCCACGTCAGCAGGGGATAACTGCGGACGCTCAGGCAGACACCAAACTAAACATGAAGAAAGGTTCTTTTTAAGTTATTTTAATGGAAAATCAGTTAAGTGCAGTAGCTAGCCATATCCCTCGGCTTAGTGGCTCATCTAGTCCACGAATCAAAATATATTATACGCTGCGGAAAAATACTTGATTAGATTAACTCAAACATCCTACATGAGTAAAAACGTCCCTAAAGGACAACTCATGTTATGCAAGACTCTAAATTTATTATAGTAGGAAAGATAGCTTTTACGATCGCTAAAAATAACAAGTTAGAGTTTCAAATTATGCAATGCATGAAGTAATAAGTAGTAGATTTTATAGTTGAAAATACCTAACATGCATTCCTAACATAAATCCTCCCAGAGAATAAGTAATCCACATCCACATTTAAAGAAATGAGCAGCTAGCAAGTATCAAACAACTAACAATTCAGTGGGCGCCAATAAACTGACACGAACCCACAAACAAAAGCATGTCTGAACTAGTAAAACTAAACAAACAACAAACTACCTCGCTATGACGAGGCAACAACCACGGCCAACACTGCCGCAAGAAAACTCCAAAACCAGCACTGTTAACTGCTACTGCTCTGAACCTGGGGCATTCCAAAGACAGAACACCTCAGCAAGAAGGTACAAATGGTGGCAGGAAAAGTAATAATGCCAAAATAAACAAAGGTCAACAGGGGTACCAACCCAAGACCAAAAGCACTGAAGTAAAGTACAAAAGAAAACAGGGCATCAACAGGAAAAGAACTCCTACGTGATTTGTCACGTTCCACAAGGGTACACCAGACGCACAAGGCTATAAGGTGACTACATGAATATTTCACCAGAAAGAAAATACAAAACCTTTATTAGGCACCTGTGGTCGACTCTACCCAAAAACACGGGCGAAGTGGTCACTCTTGGACACACCACCCAAAAAAACGGGCGAGGTGGTCACTCTTGGACACACCACCCCAAAAACAAAACGGATATATAATCTGTCTAACTGCGAGGGAGTCTCATACTCTCCACCATACACCGCAGACATCCAAAAACCAGGTAAACTTCCACAGGGCACTAATGAAGGTAACAAACACTGCGGTGGTGGAATCGTCCACTAACTCCCGCATTCAAGAAACCCAAAGAAACCACAACATAAATATCTTGAGGTTTTGCTCGTCAGACTCTACTTGACATTACTAGATACAAGACAAGGTTGATCAACCTCTAGGAGCTATTTACAGTCCTTGATAAATTCTAACGCGTTTAATAACGAAAGCTAAGGCATGCATAGACATCACTAAGACACACCAGAAAAATTAACCAAAACCAGACAAGATCGGGCTTTCCAAGACAAAACCTTACAACAACAAAGGATCGCTGAAACGATTAATCATAACAATGATTTGGAAGAATAAGTGCAGAAAATTTTAAAGTACATGAAAGTATAGCCGTTAACATTAGATCGGACAAAGAGAGACGTGGGGAAACCACCACTTGCCTTGGTTTTTACCGGAAAAGTCCTCTGAATCGTTCCACGTCGTAGATCGGGGCAAAAGGCTACGGGAGGAGTTGAAATCTAGACAAAAATGGTCGAAAAGGGGATTACGGCCGAAAAACCCTAATGAGAAATCTCAAGAAACGGGGAAGAAATTACCACGAGGGCGTAGCTCTTGACGAGAGCTTTCCAGATCTACGATTGGTTTGAAATTCCGAGCACCGGAGCACCGTCGACGGCCACCGGAAGAAATAAGGACGGACAACCTCTTTCTCGCTCACGCCGCTCTGGTTCGGGAGGAAAAGAATCGGAGAGGATGAAGAAGATTAAGAAGGTATTTATACTAAGGTGATAATAGGAAGAACAAACAAGATAGACTGGGTTCGGCTGAACCAGTTTTCCCGAGACAGAAGGAATGAATTACTCGAGTACAAGGCAACTACTCGAGTACTGCAAGAGGATTACTCGAGTATAAGGCAATTACTCGAGTACTGCAAGACGATTACTCGAGTATAAGGCATTACTCGAGTACTGGAAGAGGATTACTCGAGTATAAAGCAATTAATCGAGTACTGCAAGAGGATTACTCGAGTATAAGACAATTACTCGAGTACAAGGCAAGAAAAATTTACTCGAGTGCTAAAGGGAGACAACTCTGATCGACTCTTGGTCGAGCTCAGCTCGACGTTCATCGAAGAAAAGGAAAAAGAAACTCCACTCGACGAATTCTGTTCGAAAATCATCAAACGCAAGGCCTGGTCGTTGAACCCAATTTGAAAATCGTCGAACGCAGCACGCAAGGGCCCGATCGTCGAACTCAATTCGAAGATCGTCGAACTCAACATGCAAGGCCAGATCGTCGAACTCAACACGAAGATCCGCTAGACCTACAGCAAGCTCCGCTCGATGTTTCGTCGAGCTCAGCACGACAATCGGCTCGACGATCGTCGACCTCCAGACAGTGCCCAGAAAAGAATACAATCGTCGAGCTCCGCTCGACGATCATCGACCTAGATACAGCGCCCAGAGAAAAATACAATCGTCGAGCTCCGTTCGACGATCGTCGACCTCGATACAGCGCCCAGAGAAAAATACAATCGTCGAGCTCCGCTCGACGATCGTCGACCTCGATACAGCGCCCAGAGAAATCACAATAAGGTTGGTTCGACGAAATCCCACACCTTTAGGAGGGCTTCCGAGAATCAAAACAAGCAGTCATTAATATAGCAATTATCGTGTTCAGATGGTTGAACGTGGAAATATGAGATCAAAACAAAGGCGCAAAAATGCCGAATTAAACGAAACTCATGCCGTAGGCAAACACTGACGCTGCGAACACAACGGCGAAGTCAAAACCAGAATCCGACGATCCATTCCCGAGATATTAACCGTCAAAGTATGCGGTGAACAAAAACAAAACTCAAAACTTCGATCGCGCGCCGAGACTCTAAAAATGCTCGGGTTGTGACGAAACTGGACGAGCAAGTCCAAATCTACTCAAATCCAAAACTCGATGTTAAAAGTAACGCCACGACGGCATAAATCTGACGTTGCCCATTCAAATAAATCATCGAAAAAAATCGGGGGCGTTACAACTGGTTGGTGATGAGGAGTGGTATTAAGACTCTCTTATCAAGGTTGCGGGTTCGAGACCCCGTGGCAACAACCTACTGTTGCTGATATAGGCACGGAGAGTGGGCTGAGATTTGGTTGATGGTGGGGCGAGACAAGCTACCGGCAGGGTGCAGTGGGCATCTGATCTGCTACTAGTAGGCCGGTGACAGGCGGGTTGTTTGATGTTTAGGCTTACTACCAGTGGTGTCGTGGGGCACCCCAACCAAATCTCCGTGACGAGACAAGCCACCGGCCTGCAACTCATGAAGGGTGCGGTGGGCCTCTGAGCTCTAAACAATGATATACATCCGGGCTGTCGACACTGGTAGGCCGGCAACGCTTGGTCTAAAGGGCCGGGTCGTTACACAAAAAGTGCACTTTTTGTAACCCCGGGTTTAGCCCACTGGGCCGCCCCACGGCGTCGCCGGCCTACCAGCAGCCGGGTTTAGAGATCAGAGGCCCACCGCACCCTTGCCTGGCGCCGGCGGCTTGTCTGCCCCCGACACGACACTGGTAGTAGCCTAAACCATCAAGGCCTGCAGACCCATTACACACCCAACCAAATCTCCGTGACTGTTTATCACCACGGTAGGTTGTTGCCACGGAGTCTCGATTCAAACCCGCAATCTTGATAAGAGAGTCTTATTACCACTCCTCATCACCAACTGAGCTGCAGCTCAATGGTGATGAGGAGTGAAGGTAGGTATAAGACTCTCTTATCAAGGTTCGTTGGTTCGTTAGAGACCCGTGGAAACAACCTACCGTGGTGATAAACAGTCACGGAGATTTGGTTGGGGTGCAATGGGCCTGCAGGCCTTGATGTTTAGGCTTACTACCAGTGGTGCCGTGGGGAGAGACAAGCCGCCGGCCCAGGCAAGGGTGAGGTGGGCCTCTGAGCTCTAAACCCGGGCTGCTGGTATGCCGGCGACGTCGTGGGGCGGCCCAGTGGGCCTAAACCCGGGTCATTACATCCAGGTCTCAAAGAGACAAGCCTCACAATAACAGAGCTACGTCGTCGCGCGGTACCTGGAAGAAATATATTTCTGCCCAGTTTTTCGGGTGCACCTTGGAGTTAGTCCCCAAGGCTCCATGTTGCAGTCTACCACGTAGAAAACCCGAAGAACAAACTGCACGGAGTCTTCTCCGGCAATACATGCATAATGAAAACATCACGCGATCCAGACCAATATTTCCGGATAGGCTTCACACACCGTGCCTATGTCCGTAGTTCGATTCCGGACTCTATATGCAAGACTACGGGGATAAACCATATCTACCTGAAGGAATACCTCACACTCACCGCCCACTCGTCGGAGAGAGTTTCATATGCAAAAAGGAAGAGGACTTCACATGTCCAAGTAGATAATCGTTACCCTAGATGTTCGCTTCGGCGCCAAGGAAAACTAGTTGGATGAAAAGCACCGCAACGGACTCGCCTCCGCGGATCTGGACTCAGCTCGCGATTCGGAGCTCCGAAGCTCCAACAATGGCCGGAATCCTCCTTCTTCTCCCTTTGCTCTCCCCTCTCTCTACCTCTTAGAAAGAGAAAAGGCCAAGTGAAATGAGGCATTAAACCCTCATTTCCCGGACTTATACCAACAAGAGGAATTCTGGGCCGTCGGTTCCCTTTAAAATGAAGCGAACGTCCTAGATTGAACTTTAAAATCGTCAACCTGGGGCCGCACACGGCTTGGTGTCTCACTTTCGTACGAGAATTCGTCGATCTCCGAATCAGGACACGGCTTCTGACATGCCCGTGTCAGCCCTTGACACGCCCGTGTCAAACCTGTACACGCCCGTGTCACAGGTCGTGTGCTTCAATCGACACAGAAACCGTCACGCCCGAACAGGACACGGCTTCGGACACACCCGTGTCACAGGCCGTGTGAAACCATAATGACAACAAAGCTCTCAAAAACACTACCCGTTCATATACGAGTTTTGAGGCGTTACATCTTCAATCCTCTCCTCCTCAATCTTTGGAATGTTCCCGCAAGTGTGCTGATTATCACCCAAGTGTTTGGGGTGATTACTTCATTTCATTTCAACCAACAATTGCCCCAAATGAGCTGGTATGTAGTCTCTATAGTGTCTAAGTTATTAGATATATACATATGTTTATTAAATTTTGAGGCCTAGATGAAATTATTTGGCTGTGATGACTCCATCAATGTTTTGATTTTGTTTGCAAAATGATATCGTAAAATATTACCAACTGTTGAGCAATATTTAATGCTCCGTTTGGCATGGAGGTGGCCGGCAGTCGTGAACGCAATGGTTAATTATGAATCTTTGTTCATGAACAACGTCCAACCTCACTTAAGGAACTTCATTATCTTTTATGTTCAAGGCAAACTTTCTTTTCTTAGTGATGGTCATAGCCATTATCATGCCAAATTAACATACGTTCTATGGTGATGGCGTTTTTGTTGAAACTCACCTGAGAAAAAAACAATGTGCTCAAAACGGACCCCAAGACTCGTTTTAGCACAACGGTGGTGGAGTGAATGCAATGATTACGAACCGTTGTTCATGAACGCCCGACCTCACATAAGAAATTTGAACTGCTTTAATTTAAGGCAAAACTATGAAATCAGTCCCCAAACTTTACATAATTTATGAAATCTGTCCCTATAATTTATTTTGATTGAATTTGGTCCCCAAAGTTTTCAAAATGTATGAAATCAATCCTACCTAAAAATCTGTTAGTCTAGTTAACGGAAATGGGCAAATCACCCCGTAAATCAGCCACAAATCTGTGATTTTCAGAGAGGTTCTCCATGATTTTCAGAGAGCTGCTTCAAATCCATTCATGGAAATTTGAAGAACCCCATGTGACGGCCTCTCCATGTCACCGGAAAAATGCATACCCCATCCGCCTCCACCTCCATTCCTACCTCCGCCGCCGAAGACATCTCTGAGCAGCTCACTTCAAATTCCTCCAGCCGCCGGAGACTGCTGTGTTCCACTAACGCCTAGCGTGCTCTTGCCCCTACGTCCCCAGTCCTCCATTTTTACTCATATCATTGATTAGATCGCCTCCTTCGTTCCGCTGCCAGAGGCCGTGTCTTCCTCCTCCAGTGAATGCAACTCATAGCCCGCTTGGCTCCATTGATGTTTCCCTAGAAACCGCTGACTTCGCCTCTCCCCCATGATCTTCCTTCATCGCCGACGGGACGAAGGAGCCCTTTGGATCACAGATTTACAGCTAACAGTCTTTTTTTTGTTAACTGGACTGACAGATAAATTGCAGGGACTGATTTCATGTACTTTTTGAACTTTGGGGACCAGTTTCAATCAAAATAAAATATAGTGACTGCTTTCATAAAGCATGTAAAATTTGGGGACTTATTTCATAATTTTGCCTTAATTTTAGTTTCAAAATTAATTTACCGTTACCTTGCCAAACATACATTCTACGATGGTGCCATTTTTCTTTGAACTTATTGGAGCAAAACCACCCCGCCAAAATGGAGCAAAAACCCTATGAGGGTGGTGATGCTTCCTTGCCAAGATTGCTCATAATTTTTATGAATTTATATTTTTATGTAGTCTTTGATTCTTTTTAAATGCTGTTCAATTTGTTGAAAACCACTATAGTTTTATTATAGTTTGGTAAGAAAATAATTTTTTAAATACCCATAATTAATTAAAAAATTAATGACGAGCAGAATTATTTTCAAAGATAAAAAATTTAAATAACTATGAACATTGTACTTGACGATTTTTTTCAAAGACAAAATTATTTTTATATTTATTTATATTTACTGACGTTGAAATCGAGAAAATCAAAACAGTTTAATTGTATAAAGATGATTTATTATTTTATTATCGAGATAATACACTTATATTAACATATACATAAATAAGGAATATTGCATGCAGTGTGCCAGCAATTTATCCATTATTTTATTATCGATCATGAAAATATTGAAAGCAATGCCGCAGGCCCGCAGGGCGTTTTTAATTAATTTACAAAATAAATATTAAGCGGCCAACTTATATTGAAGAATATTTGTGTAGATTATCAAAAAGAATTTTAATTTGTTTTTAAAAGACTATTATACAATTTGTTCATAATTAATTTTTAATTGTACTGTAGTAGGAGCATGCCAACCCATAAGCATGCAAACAGGGTATATAATAATACTAATTATAATATAATATACTATAATAATGCTAGCTTGTACATTCTGGTTCTCAGTAGCGGATCCATAAAATTAATAATGTGGGTGCACAATTTTTTTCGAATGCACCGCTGGTTTCTTAAAATGTTAACATGAGGGGTCAGACATCAACTTCCTTTAAAAAAAATTGAACGTTTTCATCTTATCGGAGCTGTTTCTCCCTCATCTGGCCACCGTTTTTGACGTATAAGTAGTCAAAATTCATTGCCTCGACGAGAGAAATTCAAATACACTAACAATTTTGAAAATTAATGGGGGTGTCAGTGTCCCTCAGGCTTCCTCTGGATCCGCTCCTGCCGGGTTCTACTAAAATCTTGAACCGAACCGCTATGATAATAGTTCTACAAATTTGAACCAAATATCATTTGATTTTATCAGTTTTGATTCTGGTTATAGTCCAACATAATTTTTTTGAAACAGTCATGTCAACTGTTTTCGGTTCTGGTTCAACAAGAACCTAAACCAAGCCGACCGATAACGGTTCGGCTCGGTTCTATGCGGTTTGGCCTGGTTCCAATCAGTTATGTGTTATAATTTTAATCATTTTATAACTCTATAAATTGAGTCATTAGATATATTCACAAAGATTATTATCTCTTTAGAAAAATTATATTTGAAAAGAAGATTGAAATTAAAATTGTTTGATCAATATTTTTACGATTTCTTGAGTCTAAATATGCAAAATTATACTAATACAAATATGCATGCAACAAATATATATCTGATTTAGCAAACTGTATAAAAAGAATTGATAACAATGTATGATTACAATAAACCTGATTCAAAAAATAATTAACATAAATATGATCTTTAGCTTGATGGACAACAAGTAACACTGTAATACTCGTGCTCACAAAAACAGTCGCTCTACCGAAGTAGTTGTGAAATATCAAACATTATCATGCACAAAATAGGTAATATAATCAACAAAATTAAATAATAACAACCAAATATCATTTTTGTGAGTTGACAGTCCATCACTAAGTACGACTACAATCGGACGGCTGATATAAATATAGTTGTATAGATAACAAATATATAATTTTAATATTATAAATAATAATAATAAACAGATTGTCGTTCGGTTCTGTTTTGGTCTGTTCCAGATCGGGTCTAAAAATTTTGAAACCACTCAAGACATTTATGTTGCGGTTCCAGTTGTCGGTCCAGACAATAAAATGAAGGAATCACATTTGAACCATTCTTGTTTTTGGTACCAAAATTTAAATCGGAGCCTGAAACAGTTCGATCCGGTTCATTGAAGTTCGGGTTCAATTCTAGTTTGGCTCACGATTTTCCGTTATATGTGACAACTCTAAACTCACCTTACCTTGAGCTATTTTGTTGAAGCATAAAATCTTTTTTATTGAAGTATTTATTTATTTTAATGTCAAATAAATTTAAAAAATAACACGTAATTAAGAATATTAGTTACAAAATATAATATTTAAAACATAATTATTTTAGATGTAGCGTACTGTTTTATAATGAAGACGTCTCACACAAGTAAAATTAGTTAATACATGTTGGAATTTAATTAAGATACTTTAGCCCAATCAAAAATAATTTCTCAATTTTCAAAAATAGTTGGCCAATAAAAAATATTTTTTGCTCATGCACACTACTGAACTATTAGGATGCGTTTGGCGAGGCTTATTTTCTCCAGTGAGGTTGAACAAAAATGTCATTGTCATACAATATATATTTGGCATGACAAATGTTATTATCGTTACCAAAAAAAGATATTAGTTTTGAGCAAATAAGCGTGCCAAACACAGCCTTAGACTCTGTTTGGGGGGACTTATTTTCACCGATCAAGCGGTTACGACTCTGTTTAAGGTCCGATTCATGCGGTCGTAACCGCTTGACCGGTGAAAAGAAGTTCCCCTAAACGGAGCGTAGTCAATCAAAAATAATTCCTCAATTTTCAATTTTCAAAAATAATTTCTCAAAAATAAGACGTTCTTCACCTGCAGCTCTCGCTACCGACCTTGATCGTACGTCCATATTTATCCAGATGCAGAGAATTGCGCCTGGCTGGACTCGGGAGGAGCTTGTATGGCAGTGCAAGACTTAATGTGTCTTGCGAGTGTCGAGTTGCCACTGAGAGTAAGTAATTTCGAGCATTGTTTGCACATCGCCTATAACACCTTCATCCGTTACATGACATATAATAGAAGGTCCGATCGGGGCCCCACACCATATGACACAAACAGACGGCGAAGTTACAGGTTAATATCAAAAACCATTCGCATCCTAACTCAGGGCATTCTAGCGGAATTTTTAAAGTTGTTTGAACTCAACTCATCTGAATATCCACAATATATAACCCAGCATTTATATATATATATATATAACGACACGAACGAATGAACTCCAAGTACACAACAAAGTCTGGTCTTATGGCCTTACAGTTAAGCTTGATAGTTATGAATTTTATACATCGGCACGCAGGCCGGCCACACATGAAAATAACATCATATGAACTTCTTTGGCCTTCGAGGGCCAGCATAGCAGCAGCGGCAACAACAACAAAAAGAGCTTCAGCCTCCTATTTTCCGCTCGGCTCTCCTGCACCTGCACGAGACAATCCACCGCAATGGTGGCAAACAAGGCAACGGTCAGCGTTCAGCTAACCAATTTATAACGACCATACCCCTTATCCGGTGCAGTGGTATTCCTTCCCTGCAGGCATAGCATTTTACAAGCAGATATATCACACAATGTGCACTCACGCACAATCAATATATCACAAACGTCGACCACACGACCCGACGCTCCGTGCATTCAGGGGACATTCTCGGTGTACCTGAAATACTAGGGTCCCACCGCCGTTTAGGGCACATTCTTGGTGTACCGGAAATTCTAGGGTCCCACCGCCCTTCAAAGGTTCGAAGCCCAACGACAAACTTGAGCATTTCGCTCCACGACCTTCAGCGGGAGACTTTAGTCTTAATGGCGCACAGGCCTAAGACTCTCATTATGTGATTCTGCCGAATGCTAATACCCTAGGCACGCATGACAGTCATCCATAACGCGAAGACAGTTTAGCCTTTTCCCATTGCTCAAATCGTCAATTCAATGACTAGACTGACGCGGATCAGCCTCCCCTTATCCGTTCGGCACGAAGCCTTTTGAAGAGCTCACAAAGCTCACCAATAGCCACACTGTCTCCTAAGGACTGGCTTCACAATCGCAGGATAGCTAGGAGGCATCGCCAGTGACACTCACAATCGCCCGACGTCAGCGACAGAACTCATTTTCCATCCCCAGCCCTAACCATATCTGGATCAACCATCCAACAATCACTGCAGCCACCTGCAGTGCCAGAAACACTGGTCTTTCATAGCATACATCACAAGCATTTTGCGGGTATTTTGCTGGAATTTCACTCTAGTACTTCCTACTATTACCCTTTATAGGCACAACCCACCGAATCCACAAACATACGCATTTATACGTGGAGTCTTCTCTAGTGCGCAAAATAAAACATCACCAATCCAGACCAACCTGTCCAGATGGGCTTCACACAGTATGGTTATTCCGTACTACACATTTCTGGATGTACGTGCAAGACATCTTGGGGATATCCAGAATCAACAAAAGGGGAATCCCTCAATACTCCACCTTTTGGTGGGGAAACCCATGCATATGCCAAATTAAGGACTTTACATGTCCAAGGAAGAAAGATTGTTACCCTTGACGATCACTTTAGAGCCATAGAAAACTAGCCGTATGAAAAGCACCGCAACGGCCTTGCCTCCACGGATCTGGACTCGGCATGCAATTCGGCACTTTAAAGCTCCACTGGCAGCCAGATTCCTCCTCCTCCTCCCTTGCTCTCCCTACTCTCTACCTCTTAGAAGGAGAGAGAAAGACCTTTGATAATGATAGAGTTTATTCTCAACTCATAGCCTTATAACAACAGGGGGATCTCGGGACCGTTGGATCCTAGTTGAAAGGAATGGACGACCACGAAAAGCACTGGAAGATACTTTCTTGGGCTGAACACGGTTTGTGACACGCCCGTGTCCTAGGTCGTGTGCATTAAGCTACAAAGAAACTGACTTGACCCGACCAGGACACGGCCCCGTGACACGTCTATGTCACAGGCCGTGTGGTAGACACGGCTTCGGACACGCCCGTGTCCAGCATGTCCTCATATACCTGACCAAGCACAAAGAAGGACACGACCCTTGACATGCCCGTGTCACAGGCCATATGCCCAACTCAGAGATCGTCGAGTGCATTTCGTCGAGCTAACTCGAGAATACGTCGAGCGCATAGCAGGACACGGCCCTGGACACACCCTTGTCACAGGTCATGTACACAACTCGAGGATCGTCGAGTGCATTTCGTCGAGCTCACTTGTGACCGCCCTGCCAACACTCGAGTCCAGGACACGGCCATGAACACGCCCGTGTAACTCACACAGAGCAGGGCACGGCTTTGGACATGCCTGTGTCCCAGGCAGTGTTGCCCACCCTTCTCAGCCCATTTAGCATCGAGATTTGGGGCGTTACATTGCCTTATACTTGGAGGCGACTTTCACTTTGTCGAAATATTTCCAAACTGGCGTCGTATGCTTGTGCTCCACCACTTCGTGAGCGACCGATGATGATGAAGACACCATCGTCGATGACATATTCGACGTAAAATAATAGTGGGGTGGGACTTGGGAGTGGTTGATGAGTACGATTATGATAGACTTTTTACTATCATAATTGTAATCATGTCTACTATTTTCTACACCTTTTTTGTTGATTTCATGATAATAGTAAAGAAATTGTCGTATCATAGATAGAAGAGCGTATTTAGAAGTCTTTGGCAGTTCTTATAATAAACTATTTACTGAGTCTATCATTTTTCTATTGCAGGTAATGCCAACCAATGGACCTAAAAGTCTCGGAGCAAACAGAAGAGTTCACGGAGTCTACATGGCTGATGACAGGACGAAAATTTGGTGCACACGGCCAGACACACAGCCGTGTGCCTACCTGTGTCCTATGCACCTGGAGCTGAAGAATTTGGGCGTAGACGATGGAACCTCACACGGGTATGGCACACGCCCGTGTGCATACCCGTGTCATCTTTGCACACGACTGCTGACCAACCCATGTCTGAGGAACACGGCCGAACACACGGCCGTGTCCATACCCGTGTCATCTGATACGGCCCACGACTAGACACGCCTGCTCGTGGGGAACCGCCCAAGAACCGCCTAGGAACCGTCCACACGGCCTGGCACACGGCCGTGTGCGACCCCGTGTTCGACCTGTTTGCAAGGGAACTATAAATTTGCTGTAGAAAAATTTGTTTAGAACTTTTGGATCATTTCTGGATTGGAGAACTGCTGGAGGCCGAAGGGGAGCATCCAAGACAAGGAGGATTGAAGGGTATTTCATATGTATTTTTATTTAATCATTAACCCCTTTGAATCCTTTCTTTCTCTTGATGATCCATCTTCAAATTTCATTTTAATTTGCATGAACTTCTCTTTGAACATTCTAGTAATCATGTATCACCTTGTTTATGTTACATTTGTAGTATTTTATTTGTGTTTATGCTTACAAACAAAGAGTTTAATCATCCTTATGAATTATTTATTTGTTTTACAAAATTTGCAATTGGCTAGATTGAGAAATTGGTTCTTTGCAATGATTTTGGTATGTTCATATTGTAATGATAATTCCCTTTGTAATTTAAACTCTATGATCGAGAGATATTTTGTTTGGAAAATTAGAACACGAATAAAAGGATTCATGGTAATTTAGAGATAAAATTCATGAATTTATGTAATAATAAAGGTACTTTACTTAATGCGAACTTGAGTGTTGTGAATTGTTCGAGAGAAAATTTACTATCTTAGGTTTAGATTTGGAATTGCTCGAGAGAGAATTTTGATGAAAAATTAACCTTTACATTGCACAAATTTAACAGTCTTTTCATGTCATGATCACTTGGAATTAAACTAATAAATGAATTTGTTCATGTAATTGGTTAAAAGCTTCATGTTGTTATCGTTTTTATTTCTCCAATACTGAATCATCCAAATGGTCATAGTTAGGTTAATGTAGTTTAAATATCACTTTTGTTTAGAGCTATGATAATAAAGGGAGGGTCAGTACGAATAGTTGAAACGACCCTGTGGAATACGACACGAGATGTAGATTTCTCATATATTACGATTGATAGGTGCGCTTGCCTGAATGCTAATTCAATCTATTTTAAGTCCATCTACATAGTTGTATTAGAATGTAGAATGAAATCACATTTAGTTATTACTTGTTTGCAAGAAAAATTAAAGAAAAAAAAAATTTTTTGAAAAGAAATTTCCATCAAAATTTTAATGAGAGAAAAAAAAAATTTTCTGTAAAATTTTTTTTTTTTTGAGAAATTCAAAATGGGAGTGGCACACGGCTCCCCACACGCCTGTGTGGGTAGCCGTCTACATGACACAGGCTCAGGCCCAGCCGTGTGGATTAATTCCGGAAAAGGCCAATTTCATCCCGAGCACAACACGGGCTCGCACCAACCCGTGTGCACCCCCTTTAAATAGGGCCGTGTGGATTTCTTTTGTGCTCATTCCAATCCTCTCCCAGCACCAGTTCTTCCATAGCCGGATCCTCAAGGCGCCTTCTTTTCCAATTCTCGTCCCCCTTCACTCGTATTTTCCCCTTCTACATTATGTCTTCCGAAAGAAGTGGAGGTCGCCGTCGCCGACCGGAATTACAAGTCTCAATGGAGAGGCGGGATGTCGCTGCTCCGCTAATTTTCACCGATGTATCACACACCGCCCGCTTCAATCGCTTGCAATTAAAAAAATTTCAAGATATACGTATAATTGATTGGAGCGTACTTGAAGAGATAAACTTAGCTGGAGATGTCAGGGGGTTAATTTCTGTAACGGGGTGGGGTCAATTTTTTGCCATACAGGAGTTAGGCTTTAGGGAACTCACTTTAGAGTTCCTATCTTCGTTTTATTCCATCTTTCAGCCTAACTTCATCGATGCGCCGCACGCGCCCGAGGGGATAGTTTCATTTCGTGTGGGTGGCACATTTTATACACTCACCATGCTCCAGTTCACCCAATATTTAGGGGTGTATGAGGAGTCGTTCCTTTTTAGTGCTGCCTACCCCGAACTCCACTTCGAACTCCCCAACCGCAATATGGCCGGTGGTATCTGGCGCCAGATTTCTTTTGACACTGGCGCCTACGAGGCCAAGCGATCTAAGGCATCTAAATTGATTTCTCCCGCCCTCCATTACATCCACCATCTCCTTAGCCACACGTTGAGAGGCCGGGGCGAAAGCTCCGGAGTTGTCAGTAGGCAGGACCTGTTATACCTCTACAGCATGACTTCATGATATCCTCTACATCTCGGTTATCTTCTAGCCCAGTTCATTCTCCATCAGGCTGACACCCCCCATATCGGGTCTATTTGTGTAGCACCCTACATTACTCGCCTCGTGAAGAATATGATCATCTTTTTAGCCCTCCCCCAGATGACAGTGGTCGCAAAGACCGTGCCTATCACGATGGCTAGTCTTCGCGCCCTCCGCCTCGTCACCGCCCGTCAGGGCCGGGGAGGGGTCATATATTCTATTGCCCGACGTGGACCCCATGTACAGGATGACAGTGATGATGAGGTAGATCCTGACCTCGATGTGTCGTTGGTGCCTCCACCCCATTCCACCTACGCTCATGGCGAGTCGTCTACTACACCTCCTCCACCTCGTTCACGGTACTCGCGCGAGTTTCGACAGTTTTTCGAGACCGAGCTATCGCCGCGCCTACAAGACATTAAGGAGTCACAGCAGCGGACCGAGGACCTCCTCACACAGATCAGAGACCACCTTGGGATCTCCCCTCGCCAGCCGCCAGCCCCAGCACCGCCTTCCTTCCCACACGATACGACAGACCACCATGCTTACTTCTGATATGTATCGATGTAGTGATATCTTCATGTATCGTATCTTGTATTTTTTTTACATATCAGTGTATTCAGTTCTGTCAGCTATTATATATCAGTGCATTCCATTACAGCTCATGTTTCTTTACTGTACTCTTCTACTTATTATGATAGCAGTTTTTTTTCTTATATCATCATGAAATCACTCTATGTTCGCTTTTTACTTTGCACTGAGGACATTGTAAATCTTAAGTCTGGGGGTAGAATGGTTATTCATGTGGTTACAATTGATTCTAATTTGCTTATCATAATACTCAAGTTTGTTATACCCCTCCTTACAAATTTTTGTTTGATCGTTTAAGCTCTCATTATTCTTTCATTTGGGATTATAAATATTTAATTTAACTTCGCACACTGATTAAAATGAATTGATGTAGACTAATAGAGTATTCAACTTTGTTGATTTTGTAATTAAGCATAGAAATTTTTTTAGCTTAATTTTCTCTATATAATTTCATTTTAAGATTACTCTTCTATATTTGTAACTATCCAACACTCTATTTTAGAAAATATAGTTATCTATAATAAAGTGAGTCGATGAGTGTAACATTTTTATAATTTGGTATTAGGGCTTTAAAAATTAAAAATTACTCCCTATTGATGTCTAGGACTCACCCTCTAGCATTCCTCAAAACATTACATAGGTTAATTAGTAAGGGCGGAAATGACTTAGGCCTCCTATTGGATAGCTTGAGCCTTGTCATCCCAACACCTTTAACATGATACCCTTGCACACCCAATTTGAACCTAATCCCCATCCTTTTGATGCTCTACTATTTAAATTCACCAAAGCCAAATCCTTACCTATTAGCACACCTATCATTGATGCCTGCTTGGAATGATTTGTTCATTGTGATATGTGTCCTGAGTGCGTGTATCCTTGCACCCACTTGGAATGATCCCTACTTTGAACCCCAAAAAAAAGACATAGTGATATGTGGCCTGAGTGCCTGTATACTAGCACCCACTTGGAATGATCCCTACTATGGTCCCTTGGTTAAAAAACAATATATATATATATATATATATATATATATATATATATATATATATATATATATATATATATATATATATATATATATATATAAATAGAGTGCCCTTCAAAATGTGGGAAATATTCAAATTGCAAAGTCTGGGGGGTGTTTACATAAAATTGAAATATGTTAAGGTATCTTCCAATATAAGGCTCAATCAAGATTTAGGTGTGAAAAATTCATCGAACTTATCCTTGATTACCTCACCTTTAATCTTCTATCCTAAGCCAAAAAGGCTACACCAAAATTCAAGTCCTAAGGATCCAACTTTACTAATTCTAAATTGTGCTGTGATGAGGGTGTAAAAAGGGTAAGCTCATGATTATCAGTAAGAGTACTTATAAGTTTTGAAACACTAATACGTATCTTATAGAGATTGTTATTTTCTCCTCATATTTGTTAAAGATGACTATACTTTTATTTCTAAAAGCGAGTGAGAGATAGTTAAAATGATATATTAGAGGAATTTTAAGATAAATTTATATTTAGAAAAGTATGCTAAAATATTTTCTATGCGATTACATCATCAAAGTTTTCTTAAATTCATAGCAACCAGTGTGCGGAGGCAAAATTATTTAATGGTAACCCAGGTGTTTGAATTAGTTTGCTTAGGGACAAGCAAACATCTAAGTCTGGGGGTATTTGATGAGTACGATTATGATAGGCTTTTTACTATCATAATTGTAATCATGTCTACTATTTCCTACCCCTTTTTGTGTTGATTTCATGATAATAGTAAAGAAATTGTCGTATCATAGATAGAAGAGCGTATTTAGAAGTCTTTGGCAGTTCTTGTAATAAACTATTTACTGAGTCTATCATTTTTCTATTGCAGGTAATGCCAACCAATGGACCTAAAAGTCTCGGAGCAAACAGAGGAGTTCACGGAGTCTACATGGCTGATGACAGGACGAAAATTTGGTGCACACGGCCAGACATACGGCCGTGTGCCTACCCGTGTCCTATGCACCTATAGCTGAAGAATTTGGACGCAGACGATGGAACCTCACACGGGTATGGCACACGCCCGTGTGCATACCCGTGTCATCTTTGCACACGACTGCCGACCAACCCGTGTCTGAGGAACACGGCCGAGTACACGGTCGTGTCCATACCCGTGTCATCTGACACGGCCCACGACCAGACACGCCTGCTCGTGGGGAACCGCCTAGGAACCGTCCACACGGCCTGCCACACGGTCGTGTGCGACCCCGTGTTCGACCTGTTTGCAAGGGAACTATAAATTTCCTGTAGAAAAATTTGTTTAGAACTTTTGGATCATTTCTGGATTGGAGAACTGCTGGCGGCCGAAGGGGAGCATCCAAGACAAGGAGGATTGAAGGGTATTTCATATGTATTTTTATTTAATCATTAACCCCTTTGAATCCTTTCTTTCTCTTGATGATCCATCTTCAAATTTCATTTTAATTTGCATGAACTTCTCTTTGAACATTCTAGTAATCATGTATCACCTTGTTTATGTTACATTTGTAGTATTTTATTTGTGTTTATGCTTGCAAACAAATAGTTTAATCCTCCTTATGAATTATTTATTTGTTTTACAAAATTTGCAATTGGCTAGATTGAGAAATTGGTTCTTTGCAATGATTTTGGTATGTTCATATTGTGATGATAATTCCCTTTGTAATTCAAACTCTATGATCGAGAGATATTTTGTTTGGAAAATTAGAACACGAATAAAAGGATTCATGGTAATTTAGAGATAAAATTCATGAATTTATGTAATAATAAAGGTACTTTACTTAATGCGAACTTGAGTGTTGTGAATTGTTCGAGAGAAAATTTACTATCTTAGGTTTACATTTGGAATTGCTCGAGAGAGAATTTTGATGAAAAATTAACCTTTACATTGCACAAATTTAACAGTCTTTTCATGTCATAATCACTTGGAATTAAACTAATAAATGAATTTGTTCATGTAATTGGTTAAAAGCTTCATGTTGTTATCGTTTTTATTTCTCCAATACTGAATCATCCAAATGGTCATAGTTAGGTTAATGTAGTTTAAATATCACTTTTGTTTAGAGCTATGATAATAAAGGGAGGGTCAGTACGAATAGTTGAAACGACCCTGTGGAATACGACACGAGATGTAAATTTCTCATATATTACGATTGATAGGTGCGCTTGCCTGAATGCTAATTTAATCTATTTTAAGTCCATCTACATAGTTGTATTAGAATGTAGAATGAAATCACATTTAGTTATTACTTGTTAGCAAGAAAACTTAAAGGAAAAAAAATTTTGTTTGAAAAGAAATTTCCATCAAAATTTTAATGAGAGAAAAAAAAAATTTTCTGTAAATTTTTTTTTTTTGAGAAATTCAAAATGGGAGTGGCACACGGCTCCCCACACGCCCGTGTGGGTAGCCGTGTACATGACACAGGCTCAGGCCCAGCCGTGTGGATTAATTCCGGAAAAGGCCAATTTCATACCGAGCACAACACGGGCTCGCACAAACCCGTGTGCACCCCCTTTAAATAGGGTCGTGTGGATTTCTTTTGTGCTCATTCCAATCCTCTCCCAGCACCAGTTCTTCCATAGCCTGATCCTCAAGGCGCCTTCTTTTCCAATTCTCGTCCCCCTTCACTCGTATTTTCCCCTTCTACATTATGTCTTTCGGAAGAAGTGGAGGTCGCCGTCGCCGACCGGAATTACAAGTCTCAATGGAGAGGCGGGATGCCGCTGCTCCGCTAATTTTCACCGATGCATCACACACCGCCCGCTTCAATCGCTTGCAATCAAAAAAATTTCAAGATATACGTATAATTGATTGGAGCGTACTTGAAGAGATAAACTTAGCTTGAGATGTCAGGGGGTTAATTTCTGTAACGGGGTGGGGTCAATTTTTTGCCATACAGGAGTTAGGCTTTAGGGAACTCACTTTAGAGTTCCTATCTTCGTTTTATTCCAGCTTTCAGCCTAACTTCATCGATGCGCCGCACGCGCCCGAGGGGATAGTTTCATTTCGTGTGTGTGACACATTTTATACACTCACCATGCTCCAGTTCACCCAATATTTAGGGGTGTATGAGGAGTCGTTCCTTTTTAGTGCTGCCTACCCCGAACTCCACTTCGAACTCCCCAACCGCGATATGGCCGGTGGTATCTGGCGCCAGATTTCTTTTGACACTGGCGCCTACGAGGCCAAGCAATCTAAGGCATCTAAATTGATTTCTCCCGCCCTCCATTACATCCACCATCTCCTTAGCCACACGTTGAGCCGCCGGGGCGAAAGCTCCGGAGTTGTCAGTAGGCAGGACCTGTTATACCTCTACAGCATGACTTCACGATATCCTCTACATCTCGGTTATCTTCTAGCCCAGTTCATTCTCCATCAGGCTGACACCCCCCGTATCGGGTCTATTTGTGTAGCACCCTACATTACTCGCCTCGTGAAGAATATGAGCATCTTTTTAGCCCTCCCCCAGATGACAGTGGTCGCAAAGACCGTGCCTATCACGATGGCTAGTCTTCGCGCCCTCCGCTTCGTCACCGCCCGTCAGGGCCGGGGAGGGGTCATATATTCTATTGCCCGATGTGGACCCCATGTACAGGATGACAGTGATGATGAGGTAGATCCTGACCTCGATGTGCCGTTGGTGCCTCCACCCCATTCCACCTACGCTCATGGCGAGTCGTCTACTGCACCTCCTCCACCTCGTTCACGGTACTCGCGCGAGTTTCGATAGTTTTTCGAGACCGAGCTATCGCCGCGCCTACAGGACATTAAGGAGTCACAGCAGCGGACCGAGGACCTCCTCACACAGATCAGAGACCACCTTGGGATCGCCCCTCGCCAGCCGCCAGCTCCAGCACCACCTTCCTTCCCAGACGATACGACAGACCACCATGCTTACTTCTGATATGTATCGATGTAGTGTTATCTTCATGTATCGTATCTTGTATTTTTTTACATATTAGTGTATTCAGTTCTGTCAGCTATTATATATCAGTGCATTCCATTACAGCTCCTGTTTCTTTACTGTACTCTTCTACTTATTATGATAGCAGTTTTTTTTTTCTTATATCATCATGAAATCACTCTATGTTCGCTTTTTTACTTTGCACTGAGTACATTGCAAATCTTAAGTCTGGGGGTAGAATGGTTATTCATGTGGTTACAATTGATTCTAATCTGCTTATCATAATACTCAAGTTTGTTATACCCCCCCTTACAAATTTTTGTTTGATCGTTTAAGCTCTCATTATTCTTTCATTTGGGATTATAAATATTTAATTTAACATCGCACACTGATTAAAATGAATTGATGTAGACTCATAGAGTATTCAACTTTGTTGATTTTGTAATTAAGCATAGAATTTTTTTTAGCTTAATTTTCTCTATATAATTTCATTTTAAGATTACTCTTCTATATTTGTAACTATCCAACACTCTATTTTAGAAAATATAGTTATCTATAATAAAGTGAGTCGATGAGTGTAACATTTTTATAATTTGGTATTAGGGCTTTAAAAATTAAAAATTACTCCTTATTGATGTCTAGGACTCACCCTCTAGCATTCCTCAAAACATTACATAGGTTAATTAGTAAGGGCGGAAATGACTTAGGCCTCCTATTGGATAGCTTGAGCCTTGTCATCCCAACACCTTTAACATGATACTCTTGCACACCCAATTTGAACCTAATCCCCATCCTTTTGATGCTCTACTATTAAAATTCACCAAGGCCAAATCCTTACCTATTAGCACACCTATCATTGATGCCTGCTTGGAATGATTTGTTCATTGTGATATGTGGCCTGAGTGCGTGTATCCTTGCACCCACTTGGAATGATCCCTACTTTGAACCCAAAAAAAAGACATAGTGATATGTGGCCTGAGTGTCTGTATACTAGCACCCACTTGGAATGATCCCTACTATGGTCCCTTGGTAATATATATATATATATATATATATATATATATATATATATATATATATAGTGTGCCCTTCAAAATGTGGGAAATATACAAATTGCAAAGCCTGGGGGGTGTTTACATAAAATTGAAATATGTTAAGGTATCTTCCAACATAAGGCTCAATCAAGATTTAGGTGTGAAAAATTCATCGAACTTATCCTTGATTACCTCACCTTTAATCTTCTATCCTAAGCCAAAAAGGCTACACCAAAATTCAAGTCCTAAGGATCCAACTTTACTAATTCTAAATTGTGCTGTGATGAGGGTGTAAAAAGGGTAAGCTCATGATTATTAGTAAGAGTACTTATAAGTTTTGAAACACTAATACGTATCTTATAGAGATTGTTGTTTTCTCCTCATATTTGTTAAAGATGACTATACTTTTATTTCTAAAAGCGAGTGAGAGATAGTTAAAATGATATATTAGAGGAATTTTAAGATAAATCTATATTTAGAGAAGTCTGCTAAATTATTTACTATGCGATTACATCATCAAAGTTCTCTTAAATTCGTAGCAACCAGTGTGCGAAGGCAAAATTATTTAATGGTAACCCAGGTGTTTGAATTAGTTTGCTTAGGGACAAGCAAACATCTAAGTCTGGGGGTATTTGATGAGTTCGATTATGATAGGCTTTTTACTATCATAATTATAATCATGTCTACTATTTCCTACCCCTTTTTGTGTTGATTTCATGATAATAGTAAAAAAATTGTCGTATCATAGATAGAAGAGCGTATTTAGAAGTCTTTGGCAGTTCTTGTAATAAACTATTTACTGAGTCTATCATTTTTCTATTGCAGGTAATGCCAACCAATGGACCTAAAAGTCTCGGAGAAAACAGAGGAGTTCACGGAGTCTACATGGCTGATGACAGGACGAAAATTTGGTGCATACGGCCAGACACACGGCCGTATGCCTACCCGTGTCCTATGCACCTGGAGCTGAAGAACTTTGGTGCAGACGATGGAACCTCATACGGGTATGGCACACGCCCGTGTGCATACCCGTGTCATCTTTGCACACGACTGCCGACCAACCCGTGTCTGAGGAACACGGCCGAACACACGGTCGTGTCCATACCCGTGTCATCTGACACAGCCCACGACCAGACAAGCCTGCTCGTGGGGAACCGCCCAGGAACTGCCCAGGAACCGCCTAGGAACCGTCCACACGGCCTGCCACACGGCCGTGTGCGACCCCGTGTTCGACCTGTTTGCAAGGGAACTATAAATTTCCCGTAGAAAAATTTGTTTAGAACTTTTGGATCATTTCTGGATTGGAGAACTACTGGAGGTCGAAGGGGAGCATCCAAGACAAGGAGGATTGAAGGGTATTTCATATGTATTTTTATTTAATCATTAACCCCTTTGAATCCTTTCTTTCTCTTGATGATCCATCTTCAAATTTCATTTTAATTTGCATGAACTTCTCTTTGAACATTCTAGTAATCATGTATCACCTTGTTTATGTTACATTTGTAGTATTTTATTTGTGTTTATGCTTGCAAACAAAGAGTTTAATCCTCCTTATGAATTATTTATTTGTTTTACAAAATTTGCAATTGGCTAGATTGATAAATTGGTTCTTTGCAATGATTTTGGTATGTTCATATTGTGATGATAATTCCCTTTGTAATTCAAACTCTATGATCGAGAGATATTTTGTTTGGAAAATTAGAACACGAATAAAAGGATTCATGGTAATTTAGAGATAAAATTCATGAATTTATGTAATAATAAAGGTACTTTACTTAATGCGAACTTGAGTGTTGTGAATTGTTCGAGAGAAAATTTACTATCTTAGGTTTAGATTTGGAATTGCTCGAGAGAGAATTTTGATGAAAAATTAACCTTTACATTGCACAAATTTAACAATCTTTTCATGTCATGATCACTTGGAATTAAACTAATAAATGAATTTGTTCATGTAATTGGTTAAAAGCTTCATGTTGTTATCATTTTTATTTCTCCAATACTGAATCATCCAAATGGTCATAGTTAGGTTAATGTAGTTTAAATATCACTTTTATTTAGAGGTATGATAATAAAGGGAGGGTGAGTACGAATAGTTGAAACGACCCTGTGTAATACGACACGAGATGTAGATTTCTCATATATTACGATTGATAGGTGCGCTTGCCTGAATGCTAATTCAATCTATTTTAAGTCCATCTACATAGTTGTATTAGAATGTAGAATGAAATCACATTGAGTTATTACTTGTTAGCAAGAAAAATCATCAGTGGTGGGGGGGGGGGTTATAAGATTTAAAAAAGACTTTTTAAAAAATATTTATTTTAATTTTAATAATTTTTTAATTAAATTATTTATTATAACAGCCAACCCTATTTAATAGGGTAAATAGGGCTGGTAGCTTTTGGAGGCAACGACTCGAAGAGCCGTTGGAAACAACGACTCGAAGAGCCGTTGGAAACAACGGCTCTTAGAGCCGTTGGAAACAACGGCTCTTAGACCCGGCCCCGGGCTTAGCCCGGGCCTAGAAACCGGGCTTTGACCGGCCCAGACAGTGTACCGGGCTGGGCAAATGCTCATATATGGGGTCTTGTTAGGCCCCATGACCCGGCCTGGGCTCGGGGCGGACCTAGACCGGGCCCGGTTTTTATGCACACCACTATGCATGAGTTGTGTTGGCTTCCTTATATAATATAAATCTTATATATTATTATACTAATAAATGATAATAATATATAAGAGCCGTAAACGGAGTCATCCAAGCTATTCAATTTCTTTGATCTTCGGCCTGATTGAGTCAAGATCTCTTTACGACTTAGTCTACCTCATTACAGACTTTTAGATGTCCGTTCCCGCGGGTTTTTCTCCCCATTGGATGAGAACCCGAACCCAACAAAAGCAACTAGCAGATCTATTAACAAAACCGTTATATCGCACACGATTTTCATAACTGCACACAAAAATGGGAGTCGGAATAACCTTGGCTTAAGGAAGGGATGATGACCTAAGCCAAACATACGTCGACACCTCTTCTCATCAGAGCAGTGGATGACACCTCCCTCTGTAGATCCAGATGAAGAAACCGCTTGCAGAGAAAAAGTGATGAACACGAAATGTTGTACAAGTTAAAATCATGTTATATGCAGATCATTTTTCAGTTATATGCAGTCTAAGGATAAATGCAGGCAAATGACTAAAAACAATAGGAAGTGGTGAACCCGTATAGAGTTGGCTTGCACATAACCATTAGGAAATTTTCTGGCTCCCACATAGCTGAAGTGCTCCTGCATATAGTTATTGCATAAAATAATATAATATAATACCTACCTTTGTGTACTACCACCCACTATCTTCTATAAATAACACCCAACATGTCAGTCTTCCTAAATAATGGAGACTCTTCAATCCTCTTCTCCTTAATATTTGGAATGTTCTCGCAAGTGTGCAGATTATCACCCAAGTGTTTGGGGTGATTACTTCATTTCATTTCAACCAATAATTCCCCCAAATGAGCTAGTATGTAGTCACTATAGTGTCTAAGTTATTAGATATATACATATGTTTATTAAATTTTGAGGCCTAGATGAAATTATTTGGCTGTGATGGCTCCATCAATGTTTTGATTTTGTTTGCAAAATGATATCGTAAAATATTACCAACTGTTGAGCAATATTTAATGCTCCGTTTGGCATGGAGGTGGCCGGCAGTCGTGAATGCAATGGTTAATTATGAACCTTTGTTCATGAACAACCCCTAACCTCACCTAAGGAACTTCATTATCTTTTATGTTCAAGACAAACTTTCTTTTCTTACTGATGGTCATACCCATTATCATGCCAAACATATGTTCTATGGCGATGACGTTTTTGTTGAAACTCACCTGAGAAAAAAAACGTTGTGCACAAAACGGACCCCAAGGCTCGTTTTAGCACAACGGTGGTGGCGTGAACACAATGATTATGAACCATTGTTCATGAACGCCCGACCTCACATAAGAAATTTGAACTGCTTTAATTTTAGGCAAAACTATGAAATCAGTCCCCAAACTTTACATAATTTATGAAATCAGTCCATATAATTTATTTTGATTGAATTTGGTCCCCAAAGTTTTCAAAATGTATGAAATCAATCCCTACCTAAAATCTGTTAGTCTAGTTAACGGAAATGGGCAAATCACCGTAAATCTGCCTCAAATCTGTGATTTCCAGAGAGGTTCTCCATGAATTTCAGAGAGCTGCTTCAAATCCATTCATGGAAACTTGTAGAACCCCATGTGACGGCCTCCCATGTCACCGGAAAAATGCATACCCCATCCGCCTCCACCTCCATTCCCACCTCCGCCGCCGAAGACATCTCTGAGCAGCTCACTTCAAATTCCTCCAACCTTCGGAGACTGCTGTGTTCCTCTAACGCCTAGCGTGCTCTAGCCCCTACGTCCCCAGTCCTCCATTTTTACTCATATTATTGATTAGATTGCCTCCTTCGTTCCGCTGCCAGAGGCCGTGTCTTCCTCCTCCAGTGAATGCAGCTCATAGCCTTCCCTGCTTGGCTCCATTGATGTTTCCCTAGAAACCGCTGACTTCGCCTCTCTCCCATGATCTTCCTTCATCGCCGGCGGGATGAAGGAGCCCTTTGGACCACAGATTTACAGCTAACAATCTCTTTTTTGTTAACTGGACTGATAGATAAATTGCAGGGACTGATTTCATGTACTTTTTGAACTTTGGGGACCAGTTTCAATCAAAATAAAATATAGGGACCGCTTTCATAAAGCATGTAAAATTTGGGGACTTATTTCATAATTTTGCCTTAATTTTATTTTCAAAATTAGTTTACCGTTATCTTGCCAAACATGCATTCTACGATGGTGACGTTTTTCTTCGAACTTATTGGAGCAAAACCACCACGCCAAAATGGAGCAAAACCACCGCGCCGATGGTGGTGACGCTTCCTTGCCAAGATTGCTCATAATTAAGTTTTATAAATATATATTTTTATGTAGTCTTTGATTCTTTTTAAATGCTGTTCAATTTGTTGAAAAGCACTATAGTTTTATTATTGTTTGGTAAGAAAATATTTTTTTAAATACCCATAATTAATTAAAAAATTAATGACAGAGCAGAATTATTTTCAAAGATAAAAATATTTAAATAACTATGAACATTGTACTTGACGATTTTTTTCAAAGACAGAATTATTTTTATATTTATTTATATTTAATGACGTTGAAATCGAGAAAATCAAAACAGTTTAATTGTATAAAGATTATTTATTATTTTATTATCGAGATAATAGTATAATACACGTATATTAACATATCTATACTTAATAAGCGCGATCCTTTCTCTCCGTCACGCAGAAGCTTTTTTCGAAAAACCCTCGCCACACTCGCCGTTCCTGCCGCGTGCCGCCACCGTTGCCCTCGCCGCTTCCGCCTGCCGCGTGCCGCCACCGCTGAACTGCATTCCGCGTGTCCTATGGCCGCGCTCTTCCTGATGTGCCCCGTCCTCCTGCCGCGTGCCGCGAACGCTGGCGTCGCCGCTTCTCCCGCTTTCGCACCGTGGTCGGACCTCTGCGCTCAACATTGCCGCTCATATTCAGCCGCTTAAGCTCACAACGCGACGAGTCCTCCGTTTTTTAAAGGCCCGACCATCTTCCCTAACACTATTCACGATCGGAACAAAACCCTCTCCGCTCCTCTTCCTCCTCACACCACTGCTTCTGCTCTTCGGCCGATGCTTCTGCTCTTCACGGGCCTGGGTTTCTCTCTGCCTTCAGTTTCCTCCCGCAAACTTCGTGCAACAGCTGCACTCCCGAAGATCGCCCAGCAACTCCTGCCCTCAACTGATTTCGCGATTTCTCAATCTCCCGCCGTCTCTTCCTCACCCTACTGCCGCAGGTATGAGTTTTATATTCCTTATTAGAGTTCTTACAGGCTGTGTAGGGTTCTATACTCTCAAATTTTGAATTTTTTTTGCATTTCTCCCGACGCCTCACCCGTTTCTCAGGTGGCCCTCTCCTTCTCCTCCTCTCAAAGCTCTGCTTCTTCTCCTGCCTTCTCTTTCTCACCTTGTTGTCGCAGGTATGATTAAACTATTTTTATTGTGCCGCTCTGCTTCTCCTCGTGCCAAACCTCTGTTCTTCACCTTGCTTCTCATCCTGTACAAGCTCTTTCGTTTAGTAGTTAATACATTCCTAGCTACCCGCAGTTCTCCTGTCCGTACTCCTCGGAGTTCTTTCAACTCCACTTCTGACTCCGGTAAGTATTCTCTATTTTTTTCAGTGATGGCACTCTTTCTTTTGCTGTTACTATGATTTTCTAATGCTTTATCCATCTTGATTTCCTTTTCTCAGGCGACTCAATATCTGAGATGAATTCACCCATCAGGTAAACACATTCAAATTTTGTCTTGGTTATGTTCCTAATTATCTGAAATCATGGAGTGTCTCTTAATTTGTAGCAGCTAATGGTTATATACGTTCTTTTGAAGTTTTACATCTCAGTGAACTATAAATGTGTGATGCAATTGCAGATTTTTGATTCATACACGCTTCTTTCTTTTGGCGTTGGTGTAAACTGAGCTCAAATTCTTTGTCTAAGATTTTATAGTAACTTATTTGTTTATTGATTTTTGCTCAGTTTCCCCTTTGAATCAAAGTTATTTGACATTTATTTTAATTATTTGTGAACTTTTCTTTTGCTGACATACTCTGCAACCTAAAATTATTTGCTGATCAAGGTCAAATGGAGATGAAGTTGTCGATATTCATTCAGAGCAACTAAGACTATCTACCAAACATGGACGGATTGATTGATAGGTTTTAATGGGTCACGATCCCATATTTGTGAGTTAATTTTATCTCAACGTTGACAGCAAGGTCATCAAGGCCCAGATTTGGGATACCGCCGGCCAAGAAAGGTAGCCATGCTCTTTCTCTTGATCTGCCTTACTTTTTCCATATGTTTTTTTAGCTCTTTGAGTGCGATCGCATGCATTTTTCTCAATTCAACAGCTTTTTTCATTTTGAGATTTTAGGGTGCCGAATCTGTAGAAACGCCTGATATTGTTTGTGGTTAATGTAATGAGTTTGGTGAGAGTTTTAATGGGTCACGATCTGTTACTGTATATTGTGCTACTTTCTTATACTTTGAGCTTGTTTTTACTGCCTATATTTATAGATCTGGGTCTCGATCATATAATAATGTGTTTTGATGGAGTTGATTTATCTTATTTGTACGGATCAGAAAATTCTTCCCTTCACCCTGTTATGGAGTGTGCCTACTTACTAGGATCTTATTTGTGAAAGACTCTATTGTTCATACTTCATGTGTTGGCATGACTTATTCTTTCTCCAAAGATGAAGTGAGATTTGAATAGGTGGTTGGCAGATTAAAAAAATGTTCTTATTTCAGAGGTCATCATCTCTGTTTTTTTTGTGAAATCACTTGGATAAGAGTTTTCAACATTTCCTACTTCTGAATTGGTTTTTATTAAATGATAAAGAATATTATAACTTCCTTTCTATTGCATAGGAGTTGAGGTGAACATCTTAGAAGTTACATATATATATAGTACATATTGAGATAATGATTTCAATTTGTTTCTTGGTTTGGATTGTGAAAAGGCAACATTTTTTTGTTTTACATATTTAATGTTGGACGATTTAAGTTGTTCATTGGGCTGAAACTAGAAAACAAAATAGGTTTTCCCGCCAAAGAATTAAATTTTTTGTTCATTATAATCGAGAAATTGATTATGCTTCTTATAAACAGGTATGCTGATAATTATGATGACATAAAAAAAATATTTTGCAGCGTTTCATTTGCTTGAAAGCTTCTGTGGTGCAGTCATCATTGCTGATTTTGGAGATTTCTACATTATGGTATAAGTGTGCTCTAATTAAGTGTTGTTTTTGGTTCAATAAATCCAATATTCTGACAGCACAAATATATTGCATGCATTGTTGAATATTTTTTTACTGAGAATCTCCTTTCATAATTAACACGAGCATCTTCGCACGGGCTACGCCCGTGCTCGATGCTCTCGGGAGGCCTTCAGCCGCATCCAGACGGTTTCGCCCGCCTGCACACGTGCTTCACCCATGCTTAAATTATACTAATATGGTGTTTGCTTGCCTCCACACGTGCTTCACCCGTGCTTAATGCTCTGGGCGGACGAAGCATAGACAGTACAAAAACTCAATTCACCATATTAGATATACACAAAAACGCAACACCATATCAGCATGGGCGTATGTTTGCTCTCTTTGCTTGCCTTCATCCCCTCACTAGATCGTCGGTAGGTATTCCCAATTTGATTTCATTCCTCATTTTTATATGATTCTAGAGTGAGTGTTCTCTACTTTCTTGATGGTCTTCCTGTAGGTCTGCCCCCTTTCATTTTTTGATTCAACAGCTGCAATTAGCAATTGATGTTTCTGCTTGGTATAAGTTTAGCCTTTTATTTTTCTTTGCTAATTTGAAGCTCATCAGTCAAAGATGTTTTCGAAATAGGTTATGTATGATGGACTTATTAGTGAAGGTTTACTCAGACCAAGGAGGCTTGCTTCTTCTTCATTCTCTACTTATTTACATTTTAGATCTCAAGAGGTATGTTCTACAATGTTCTCTTTTTAATTAGATCTCACATTTTTGAATATAATAATTACGAATCCTGCACAGTAAATGGATCAAATTAATATGTGTAGGTGCATCAGTACCTATTTTATTGTGTGCACGGGGGTTTGCGAGCTGCAGAAGCGCCGCCGCGCCGGGACACTGTCGAGGCGAGAGTACTGTCGCGTAGGGCACGGGGGCTCCCTGTGCTCCGGGGTTTGCGAGCGGCGGGTGCGACGCCAAGCTGGTGGATTGCATCGAAGCGGGCAAAGCCCGCTTTTTATGCAGCCAAAGGCCGCCCGGAGCATCAAGCACGGGTGAAGCCCGTGCGCAGGCGGGCGAAGCCCGCCTGGATGCGGCCGAAGGCCGCCCGAGAGCATCCAGCACGGGCGTAGCCCGTGCGAAGATGCTCGTACATAAATAAGGAATATTGCATGCAGTGTGCCCGCAATTTTTCCATCATTTTATTATCGATCATGGAAATATTGAAAGCAAAGCCGCAGGCCCACATGGCGTTTTTAATTAATTTACAATTTAAATATTGATGAGTTCCACCTTCATTTATAGGAAAGAGGCCCCCTCATGATCTCTTCCAAAAGTGGATCATGGGTGACCCATCCCCTCCATGAACTCTCATGAGAAGGAAATCATGGGGGGTGGGGCCCACACCCTCGCCCCATGGAGGAAAACCGCCAGCCGGGCGGCCTAACCGCCGCCGGCATCCGGCCTCCCGTCGGCCTCGCCGCGGCAGGCCACGACCGGCCTGGATGGGCACGTCGTGGCAGGCCGCAGCCGGCCTCGTCACGGCAGGCCGCGCCGGCCTGGACGGGCACAACGCGGCAGGACGCGGCCGGCCTGGCCGGGCACGCCGCGGCAGGCCGCGGCGGGCCTTGCCGCGGCAGGCGTGGCCGGGCACGCCGCGGCAGGCCTGGCCGGGCACGTCGCGTCAGGCCACGCCTTGCCTCGCCGCGGTAGGCAGGCCGCGACCGACCTCGCCGCGGCAAGACGCGGCCGGCCTGACCGGCCTCGCCGCAACCAGCGGCGGCCAGGCCACGGTAGGCCGCCGCCGCCGGCCACTTGGCCAGCCTCCTCCGTCACCGTGGATGACCTCCCCACCATCCGATCGAGGGGAGGCTCTCCTCGCCGTCCGATCAAGAGGGTAACCACCCACTAACCCACAACTTTAGTGGTGGGGCCCACCGTTATCCCCCCACAGAGGATATAAAAGGGACCCCACGACCTCTTCATTCTAAACTTTTTCTCTTCTCCCTGTCATCTTCTTCTTCAGGTGATAGCTCTGTCGGCCTCCTCCCTTGAGTCAGCCTCCAGCCGCCGCAAGCCGCCAGCAGCCCCCAGCGGCTACCAGCACACCAACAGCTCGCCGCCAACAAGAAAACGCCCAAGTTCCGAAGCGAGCCCAATGAAGAAGGCAACTCCTGCAAGCAAACGGGTCTCACCCCAGCACCAGAGCACCAGGATCATCCCTCGCAGTTCAACACCCGAGTTACTACCGCGGCGCAGCCTGTTGCATGTCGGGAGTCGTAGTTGCTCTCTCTCTCCCCTAAGTTGTAACGGGAGCGGCCTGTCGCCCCGATTCTCCAACACATTGTAATCAGCAGAGGCTAGTGGAATTTGACCGGCACAGACCCGGTCACGTGGTTTTTTACCCATTTAAGGGATTTTTCCATGTCATCACACCTTGTGTTAACTTCGCATCTTCATTGACTGTGTGCGTGCTCGACTGCTCCGTGAGCTAAGGCGGTCCAAGAAACAACCGGTCCGACCGGGGCGTCGAGTTAGACCGCAACAGTTTGGCGCCATCTGTGGGAACGCAAGTCCCAACATCCTTCAAAGTGCAAGATCACAAGCATCGCCCCTACCAAGTTCAGCCTTAATGGCAAAGAGAAGCACCCGTACCGCTAAAGGCTCCACCCTTGGCGGAAACCCCGAGCCCGCATGTTCACACTCTCTGGTGGACGTGCCACTGCCCGCTGAGGCTGCGTTAGCTCCCGTTACTGCCTTGGAAGGACGCGTCCGCCAAATGGAAGAGCAACAAACGTAAATGCTCACCCTGCTGCGAAACCTTAGAGCACCTCAAGCTCCCTCGCAGCAACCAGCTCGAGCAGATCCACCGCCACCACTGAATCAGGGCCGACCCCAGGAAGTCCTTCCAAGGCAGGAGATATCCGAAAAATATTCTGAAGCTGCAAGTTCCGCTCACCCGGTCCAGAGGAGAGCGAGAGCGGACCATCATCATGATCCTGCAAATGAAGTACGTCTACCTCCGCCGAAAAGGTTTACTCGGGAAGAAATTCGAGAAGTCATCGCCGAAGAATATCGTCAGGCTGGTGCAAGAGACATTTGTGCCCGCCGACCGTTGTGCCAGGGTTCCCCTCTGACACCCCAGATTCCTGATCATCCAATCCCAAACGGATTTAAACTCCCAAACTTTGAAATATTTGACGGGACCGATGACCCGCTAGAGCATGTCAATCATTTCACCACTATCATAAGAATCTACAATGCTCTAGACCAACTCCTCTGCCAGGTGTTTCCAACCACTCTCAAGGGACAAGCCCGGACATGGTTCCATTCGCTAAGGGCCAATATCATCACTAACTTCACAGAGCTGACAAGGCAATTTGTCGACCATTTCATTGCCAACCACAGGATGGTTCGAGACCCCTCTCATTTATCAGGAATTCGTCAGAACAAAGGAGAAACTCTCAAAGATTTTTTCCGACAATTTACCGCCGAAGCCCGTCAAATTCTAGGCGTTGACCCTGAATTATTGCGAGGCATGTTCCTCGGAGGCCTCCGACCGAGTGGCTTCTACTCAGTGCTAATGCGAGAAACTGTTCCCAGTTATCCTGACCTCATACATCGGGTTGAAGCCCAGATCGCCGCGGATGAAGCCATTGAAGCCCATCGCCAACAATTTGATGGCGCTCAGAAGCACAAAAGAGAAAGGGAGTAACCTTCGCAGCATTAGGAAGGGAGGTTCCGCGACGATCGCATGTTATAACGTTAAGCGAATCCTCATCGACAATGGGAGCTCCGTCGATGCTCTGTTTTCTGCTACTCTACAGAGTATGAATATTTCCACCCAACATTTAACTAAGGCAGCCGGACCAGTGCATGGCTTCGACAACCATCCAGTTCAGGTGCTAGGAATGATTACTCTCCCAGTTACCATGGGGGAATTTCCAAGACAGGTGACACATGAGATCCAGTTCGTGGTAGTAGATTCAAGCTCTGCATATAATAATATCTTTGGAAGACCCGTTCAAACTATCTTCAAAGCCATTCCCTCGATTCCTCACCTCGCCATGAATTCCCCACTCCGGTAGGTATTGGAGTCGTCCGCGGTAATCAAGAGGCCGCCAAGAATTGCTACTCCAAACAAGCGCAGCCTGCAAGTGCCACCACTTTAAATATCGATGACTTCGACCTCCGCGACGAAGCATTATTACGGCGAGGGATGCCCATGGAAGGGCTAATCGAGGTCCCTCTCTCACCAACAAACCTAGCTCGGATCACTCCTACCACAACCAGAAAAGGAGGAACTGACAACCTACCTCCGAAACAATAAAGATATCTTCGTCTGGGCCCTGAAGATATGCCCGACATAGATCCTCACGTCATCCAACACTCTCTCAACATCAACCCGACATGCAAGCTCGTTAGCCAAAAGAAGCGAAACTTTGCTCCTGAACGTCTCCTGGCAATCGAAGAAGAAGTAGAGAAGCTCCTTAGCGCCCACTTCATCCGAGAAGTAAACTACCCTACCTGGGTAGCTAATGTTGTCCTGGTAAAGAAGTCTTCAGGGAAATGGATGATGTGTATGGACTACACCAACCTCAATCAAGCATGCCCTAAGGATAGCTTCCTGCTCCCTAGAATTGATCAGCTAGTCGACTCAACCACCGGACACCAACTCCTTAGTTTCATGGATGCCTACTCCGGGTACAACCAGATTCGAATGAATCCAACTAATGAAGAGCATACAACCTTCCAAACTGACAAAGGGATGTACTGCTACAAAGTTATGCCTTTCGGGCTCAAGAATGCAGGAGCCACCTATCAACGGCTCATGAACAAAATCTTCAAAAACCTTATCGACAAAACAATGGAGGTATACGTGGATGACATATATGCTGGTGAAGAGTGTTCGTCGAGAAAACCACTTGGAGGACCTCGAAAATTTTTTTAAGATACTGCGACAGTACGACATGAAACCTGTTGGGTACATTGGAAAATGTGTACCAGATTTGAAGAAGCCTCACCGTACTCAATGATATACATCAAGGTGTATTTGATGTGTTTTGAGTTTATATGTGCAGGTTAAGTAATTGTAGGAAATGCAGAAAATTTCTAAGTCCATGTGTCGACACCTAGGGAAGCAATGTCGACACTTATGAAGACATGTGTCGACACTAGAGAAAAGCTGTGTCGACACTTGGAGTAGATTGTGTCGACACCAGGAAAGGCAGAGTCGACACCAAAAGAAATGTGTCGACACATACAGGCAGTGTCGACATACTGTGAAGAATTGTCAACATAAATTGTGTCAACACTTAGAGGCAGTGTCGACACCCAGAGAAGCTTAGTCGACATCAAATGTGTCGACACCAGGAGGCTGTGTCGACACTCAGCAAGCTTCAACAAAGTTAAAGTAAAAGAAGTACTTATGTCGACACAAAGGAGATGTGTCGACACTCAGCAAGTTTCAACACAAGAAGGCATGTGTCGACACAAAGGAGATGTGTCGACACACAGCAGAATTCAACTAAGTTTTAAAGAAGAAGTACTTGTGTCGACACACAGAATCACTGTCGACACATTCAACAGAAGGCTTGTGTCGACACACAGAATCAGTGTCGACACATTCTGAAGAAGCAGTGTCGAGAAGCTGTTACAACAACACAAGGAGTTGTGTCGACACCATCAAGGCTAGTGTCGACACTTAGTTCACTTGTGTCGACACTTAGTCTATTTGTGTCGACACATAATGAAGATCAGTCTCGACACTTTCAGACAGACACAGTATTTTCAAGAAGTGACTGGATGACTTGACAGCTGCCATTTCAACCGGTCTACTGCAACTGTTAGAGCTGTCAGAAGTTCGTTAGAAACCGGATCAGCCAGTTACCTTGGAGGAAGACTATATAAAGGCCTTTCTCCTTCAACAGAAAGAGATCGAACAATCAACAACAATTGAGAGATCAGAAGATCAATCATTACAGAATACAGATCCAAAGAAAACTGTAAATCAGTATTTTGAAGAAATTTCAGATTTACATGGAGAGAGAGAAGTCCAGTAATTGAAATCAAGAAAGAGATTTGTTTAATCAGATCTCTTAAGGAGCAGGTTCTAAACCAGACTGCAAATAAATATCCAGATTTAATTCTCCATCTTAAGAAGGAAGTTGCCAACCGGTCTACTTCAAGAAGATCAACTTTACTGAGTTCAGACTCAAGAAGCCTTGAAGAAAGCAAAGACAAAGTTGATCTCAGGAGTCAGTGCTATCAAGAACTGATCAAGGAAGTTGCCCTCTTCATTCTCTCAAACAGAGTGATGACCTAAAACTCTTTATTATCTTTTTGTAGGATCCTAAGGGATCTGAGTTGTAAGCCTAAATTTATAAAGGCTGAGGTAGGGCGTTTTGAGCCTGAGTGTAGGAGAATCAATTCTCTGAGTGTAGGCCTTGTTGAAGGCTGAGGTAGGGCTGTTTAGCCTGAGTGTAGGTCTTATTGAAGACTGAGTGGTAGGGCTTTGTGGCTGAGTTGTAGGAGTGTGTTCACTCTGAGTTGTAGGAACCTGGTTTGGGGTTCTGAGCTGTAGGATCTGACGATATGAGGAGAAGTGCAGAAGTTAGGTCGAATCTAGTACACTACTAGATAGGCGAAGGGGGAAAGTGGATGTACCCAGACCTTGGGGAACCACTATAAAAATCTGTGTGCACTCTGTGTTTGATTATTTCTGTGATTGCTGAGCTAGCTGTGCTGAATAGTTGTAGAATATTGCAAATACAGGTTTAATTGTACAGAGTTTCTGCCTTAAAAGTAAAAAAGAAAAAGTACACCTATTCACCCCCCCTCTAGGTGGTTAGGCACTAATTCTTTCAAGCGGTATCAGAGGGAGGTTACTCAAAGTAGGACTTAACAGTCAGAGTAAGATCCTTAAGGCAGATTTAAGAATCAAGAAAGAATCAAGAAAATGGGTTCTAGTGAGAATCACAAAGAGTCGGGGTCAATGAAATTGCCAATATGTAGAAAAGAGATATTTGACATATGAAAAGAGAGGGTCAGACTCTTTATGGAAGCTTCTGACCCAAGGATATATATTACAGTCAAAGAAGGCCCATATGTGCCAATGAAGATATCCATTCTGGATGCAAATCAGAAAACTCGCAGGGACTTTTCTGAAATGACTAAAGATGAAATCATCCGGGCCACTATGGACAAGAGAGCCCAGAATATCATTGTTAGTGTCATTGATGATTCAACATTTCAGAACTTAATTCATTGTAAAACCTCTAAAGAAATGTGGGACACATTAATAGTCTATATGGAGGGATCAGAGGAAGTAATACAAGATAGGAAGTCAATGTTAAATCAGGAATATGAAAGCTTCAAACAAGAAAAGTCTGATAGCATTACAGAATGTTACAAGAAGTTCTATAGAATAGTTAATGAGTTGATGTCCTATGAAAGAGTCTTCAGCAACTATGAGCTAAATGACAAGTTCTTAAGATCCCTGACTAAGGACTGGGACACCAAGGTTTGTGCCATTAGGGAAGTGACCAAACTTGCTGATATACCTCCTCCAACTTTGTTTGGAAAACTGCTATCTTATGAGATGCAGTTAATGGCTAGAAAAGAGGAAGAGAAGAATACTAGAGTGGAGCACAAGGAAAAAACTCTGGCCTTCAAGACTGAAGCCACTAAGAAGTATAGAAGCAAGTCTCCATCTTCACCTAAAATAATTGCTGAGGCTATCACAAATAATTCAGATAGCAAGGGTTCTGATAGTAGTGAGAGTGATGAAGATTTTGCTGCTTTTACTAGGCATTTTCAAAGATTTCTAAAGAAAAGACAGTGGAGGTCTAAGCCTTCCACTTCTCAGCCAAAAGATGACTACTATCAGAAGAGAAAGTCATCCAGGTATGACAGAAGCAGGTCTAAGCTAAGCAAAGCTACATCTTCAAAGATAGTGTGCTATTGCTGCAATAGACAGGGACATGTAGTGGCTGACTGTCCTGAAAAGAGGAAGGAGTCAGTTGACAAAAAGAAGACTCAGGTTAAGAGCAAAAGGGAAAAGTCCTTTGTTGCTAAGAAAGACAAGAGTCTGACAGACCAGTCATCTTTAGAAACAGAATCAGAAGCTAAAGCCTACATTGGAATATTTGTTGAAGAGGAAGAAGATGAGTTCATGCAGCTAATGAACTCAATTTATGAGCATAAATACCATCAGTGCAAGGGACTGATGGCTATATTTGAAGGAGACAAGATCCAGGATCAGCCTGAACCAAGTAAGGTACAAAGTTGTTCTTATAGTTCAATTTATAGTACTGAGTCAGAGTCAGATACATCTGCATCAAGTGATGTGGGTGAGTCTAAATCTGAAGGAGATATTCATCAGTTAATGGATGAATATAGGGAATTGTTGCAGGCCTTGAAGAAAAGCAAAACCTTGGCCAAAACTCAGGCAAAGGAGATTGCTAGTCTTAAGTTGGCTGCAACATATTCAGAGAAGTTATTAGATCAAAAACTGAATGAGATTGCCAGATTGAAAAACATAACTGTTATTCAAATGGGCATAATCAATTTCAAGAATGATCAGATTAGAAATTTGGAGGTTAGACTTCAGAAGGAGAAAGAGATTGTGGCTAGCTTTTCTAAACCTAAATCTGTTTTACCCTTGATAGATGAGTTTATACCTCAAAAGGGTAAGCCTGGATTAGGGTTTAAAAAACCTGCCTGGACTGCTAGGTCCAAATCTAAGGGCAAAGCCCCAGCACAAAACAAGAAGCCTGATGTAAATAATTCAGCTAGGGATGTACCTAAACTGTTGGGTACATTGAAAAAATGTACCTGATTTGAAGAAGCCTCACCCTACTCAATGATATACATCAAGGTGTATTTGATGTATTTTGAGTTACCTTGTGTAGGTTAAGTAATTGCAGGGAAAGCCTAAAAGTTTCTAAGTCCATGTGTCGACATCTAGAAGAAAAGTGTCGACACTTAAGAAAACTTGTGTCGACACCCAGAGAAGCAGTGTCGACACTTGGAGTAATTGTGTCGACACCAGGAATGCAGAGTCGACACCAGAAGGAAAGTGTCGACACATACAGGCTGTGCCGATACTCAATGAAGAAATGTCTAAAGAATCAGTGTCGACACTTAGAAGCAGTGTCGACACCCAGAGGAACTTTGTTGACATCAAAAGTGTCGACACTAGGAGGCTGTGTCGACACTCAACAAAACATCAATAAAGTTCAAGTACAAGTGTCGACACTAGGAGGCTGTGTCGACACTCAGCAAACTTCAACAGAGTTTAAGTACAAGTGTCGACATAATGAAGAATGTGTCGACACACAAGCAAAAGTCTCAACACATGAAGAAAGTGTCGACACTAGGAGACTGTGTCGACACTCAACAAATTTCAATAAAGTCCAAGTACAAGTGTCAACACAAAGGAGATGTGTCGACACTCAGCAAAAGTATCAACACAGAAGGCATGTGTCGACACCAAGAAGATGTGTCGACACTTAGCAAGTTTCAACACAAGAAGATGTGTCGACACAAAGGAGTTGTGTCGACACTTAGCAGAAATCAACTAAGTATTAAAGAAGAAGGACTTGTGTCGACACCCATAATCAGTGTCGACACATTCTAAAGAAGCAGTGTCGAGAAGTAGTTTCTACAACACAAGAAGTTGTGTCGACACCATGAAGGCTAGTGTCGACACTTAGTCTACTTGTGTCGACACTTGGTCTATTTGTATTGACACTTAAAGACTGGCTGTCTCGACACTTTCAGACAGTTACAAAAAATTCAAGAAGTGACTGGATGACTTGACAGCTGCCATTCCAGCCGGTCTACTGCAACTGTCAGAGCTGTCAGAAGTTTGTTAGAAACTGGATCAACCGGTCACCATGAAGAAAGCCTATATAAAGGCTTATTGCTTCAACAGAAAAAGTATCTGTGGATGATTTGCATAAATCAGTTGAAGTGATCAGAAGATTTAAGAAGTTGGAGAGAGAGAGAGCTCCTTATAAGAAGACAGCTGTTGAACCAGGCTGTGAAGAAAGTTTCAGATTGAGATCTGATTCTTAAGTCAGCAGTGTTTGAAGATCATCTGCATAGAGTTTCAACCCTATTGTGTTCTAATTCAAGAAGCTTTGAAGAAAGGTAAGGGAGGTTGATCTCAGCAAAGTTCTTCCAAGAACTCATCAAGAAACCAGTCAACTCTTCTCTCTCATTCTGAGTTGTGGGTATATACTTTGTAATTTTAATTTCTTGTAGGATCTTAAGGGATCTGAGTTGTAAGCCTGAAATTATAAAGGATGTGTGGTAGGGCCTTTGTGCCTGAGTGTAGGAGATACTTTTCTCTGAGTGTAGGCCTTGTTGAAGGCTGAGTGTAGGCCTTGTCTTGTTGAAGGCTGAGTGTAGGTCTTGGTGAAGACTGAGTGGTAGGGCTTTTGTGCCTGAGTTGTAAGAGTGGGATCACTCTGAGCTGTAGGAACCTATTTGGGGTTCTGAGTGTAAGATCTGAGGATCTGAGGAATTGTGGAGAAGTTTGGCCGAATCTAGTACACTATTAGATAGGCGAAGGGGGAAAGTGGATGTACCCAGACCTTGGGGAACCACTATAAAAACTGTGTGTACTTTGTGTGTGACTGATTCTGTGTTTGCTGTTTAAAGTTCTGTGAATTCTATGATTAATTCTGCCTAAAGTTTAAAAAGATTAAGGTCACCTATTCACCCTCCCTCTAGGTGATTAGGTACAATTTCTTTCAAGTGGTATCAAAGCGAGGTTTCTCAAAAAGGACATAACTGTCTAATGTAAAGATCCTGTTGGCAGATTCAGTATAATCAAGAATCAAGAAAATGGGTTCAACTGAGAATCACAAAGAGCTAGGATCCATGAAGTTGCCAATCTGTAGAAAGGAAATTTTTGGTATTTGGAAAGAAAGGGTTAGACTATTTATGGAGGCCTCTGACCCTAGAATCTATATCATAGTCAAAAAACGGCCATATGTGCCAATAAAAGTATCTGTTCTGGATGTAAATCAGAGAACTCCTAAGGACTATTCATAGATGACTAAAGATGAGATTATTCTGGCCACTATGGACAAGAGGGCCCAGAATATTATAGTAAGTGCAATTGATGATGCCACATTTCAGAATCTGATTCATTGTAAAACATCAAAGGAAATGTGGGATACACTAATAGTCTATATGGAGGGTTCAGAAGAGGTAAGACAAGACAGAAAGTCTTTACTGAATCAAGAGTATGAAAGCTTCAGACAAGGCAGGTCTGATAGCATAACTGAGTGCTACAAGAAATTCTATAGGATTGTCAATGAGTTGATGTCTTATGGAAGATAATTCAACAATTATGAATTGAATGATAAGTTCTTGAGATCCCTGACTAAGGACTGGGATACCAAGATTTGTGCCATAAGAGAAATGACCAAATTAGCAGACATTCCTCCTCCAACATTGTTTGGAAAACTGTTATCATATGAGATGCAGTTAATGGTAAGAAAGGAGGAAGAGAAGACTACTAGAGTTGAGCACAAAGAAAGAGTTGTGGCTTTCAAGACAGATGCCATTAGGAAATATAAAAGTAAGTCTCCATCTCCACCTCCAAAAGTTGCTGAGACTGAGACAGATGAGTCAGAAAGCAAGAATTCTGAAAGCAGTGAGAGTGATGAAGATTTTGTAGCTTTCACTAGACATTTTCAGAAGTTTCTTAAGAAGAAACAGTGGAGGTCTAAGCCATCCACTTTACAGAAGTCATCAAAGAATGAAAGAAGAAAGTCCAGACAAAGTAAAACTACATCCTCAAAGATAGTTTGCTATTGTTGTAACAGACAGGGACATGTTGTTGCTGACTGTCCAGAGAAGAGGAAAGAGTCAACTGATAAGAAGAAGACTCAAATCAAGGGCAAAAAGGAAAGATCCTTTGTTGCTAAGAAGGACAAAAGTCTGTCTGATATGTCATCTTCAGAATCAGATTCAGAAGCTGAAGCTTATATTGGACTGTTTGCTGAAGAAGAGGAAGATGAGTTCATACAATTAATGAACTCAATATATGAGCATGAGGACAATCAGGGCCAGGGACTGATGGCCTTATCAGAAGGAGACAAAATCCAGGATCAGCCTGGACCAAGTAAGGTACAAAATTGTTCTGTTAGTTCAATTTCTAGTACTGAGTCAGATTCAGATACATCAGCATCAAGTGATGTTAGTGGATCTGAATCTGAAGGAGATATTCATCAGTTGATTGATGAATATAGAGTAGTGTTTCAAGCTTTGAAGAAAAGAAAATCCTTGGCCAAGAGTCAGGCTAAGGAGATTGCCAGTCTTAAAGTTGCTGCAACAGATTTTGATAAGTTGCTTGATCAGAAATTAAATGAAATAGCCAGACTGAAGCACATTACTGTTATTCAGATGGGTACTATAACATTTAAAAATGATCAAATTATAAATCTGGAGATTAGTCTTCAGAAGGAGAGAGATATTGTTGCAAGGTTTTCTAAACCAAAATCTGTTCTACCTTTAATAGATGAGTTTATACCTCATAAGGGTAAAACTGGATTAGGGTTTACAAAACCTGCCTAGACAGTAAAGTCCAAGTCTAAGGGCAAAGCCCTAGTACTCAACAAGAAGCCTGTTGTTGATAAAACATCCAGGGTTGTACCTAAACAAAGGTACAACAGATTTGAGTGCTGGTGTTGTGGCAAGATAGGCCACTTTGCCATAGATTGTTGGCATAATTCAAATGCCAAGGTGAGTAGCAAACTGCCTGCTAGAAATGCAACATGTAGTTTTGTTAAGAGTATGACTAACTTGCACCAAGGACCCAAGAATTATTTGGGTTCTAAGGTAAAGTAATCTGTTTTGCAGGTGAGTCCAAGTGGCCATGCCTCAATATGGTACTGGGACAGTGGATGTTCCAGGCACATGACTGGAACTAGGGGATTGCTGAAGGACTATACACCAATCAAGGATGGTCCTAAAGTCACCTTTGGTGGTTCTGAAAAAGGAATCATCAAAGGCTTTGGTAACATTTCTAGCAACCTTATTACAATTACTCAAGTGGCTTATGTTAAAGGTTTGAAACACAACCTCATTAGTATAAGTCAGCTGAGTGATTTAGGATATGACATCTCATTTGTCAAAGATGTTTGTCATATCAGGAGGTCAAATGATAAAAAGATCATTCTGACAGGTTATAGGAAGAGAAATATCTATTGTCTAGACATTATGTGTGAGAATAATGTTTCTCCTGTATGTCTTGTAGCTGATGAGAAAGTCTCTCATTGTGTCAAATGGCACAAGAGGCTAGCCCATCTTAACTATAAGACAATTGGTCAACTCTATAGTAAAGAGTTAGTGAGGAATGGTCCTCAGGTTAAGTGTATTAAGAATGGGATATGCTTAGCTTGTCAAAAGGGCAAGCAGACTAGATCCACCTTTAATAGCATTGAGAACAAAGATAATGTGAGGTGCTTATACCTCTTGCATATGGATCTCTTTGGTCCTATGCCAGTTCACAGCCTAGGTAGGAAGGTCTACACATTTGTGGTTGTAGATGACTACTCAAGGTATTCCTGGGTGTTCTTCCTTAGACAGAAATCTGAAATTCCAAGTATCTTATACAGCTTTGTTAAACAAATTCAGAATGAATTGGACAGTACAGTGGTCAAAATCAGAAATGACCATGGTACTGAATTTCAGTCTGACAGTATGACAAAACTGTGTAAAGAATTTGGAATTTTTCAGGAATTTTCTTCACCAAGAACACCTCAGCAAAATGGCATTGCTGAAAGGAAAAATAGAACCTTGATTGAGGCTGGTAGAACCCTATTAAGTGACACATCTCTCCCTGAATATTTCTGGGCTGAGGCAGTAAACACTGCATGTCATGTAATTAATAGGGCTATTATCACCAAGAGCCATAATAAGACCCCCTATGAGAATGTGAAGGGCAGAAAACCAAATCTATTCTATTTCAGGATCTTTGGTTGTAAATGCTATATACTTAACAATGGTAAGTCTTATTTAACTAAGTTTGCTACCAAATCCCAGGAGGGGATCTTTGTTGGGTACAACAACAACAACAGTAAGGCTTATAGGGTCTACAATTTGACTACTCAAGTTGTAGAAGAGTCAGTACATGTAGTGTTTGATGAAGCTAGACTCATTAATAATGAATTGTCTAGAAGTATTTGCAGCTCCACAGGTATGACTGAGAAGATGGACAAGCTTACTATTGAAGAAGGTTCTACTGCAAGTCAGTAAGTGGATGATAGTGGCAGTTGTCCAGGGGGAGTACTAGATACACCTGATGCAGAAGAAGACCAAGGGGTGTAGCAAGTTGAAGAGAATGAAGGTGTACAACCTGAAGACAGGCTGCCTCCAGCAAATAGACATCTAAAAGATCATCCAGCCAATCAAATTATTGGTGATCTCAGACAAGGGGTACAAACAAGGAGCAGAAATCTAAGTTCAGTTCTCTACTACAGCTTTCTATCCCAAGTAGAGCCAAAGAAATTTGAAGAAGCTATCCCAGACCCTCATTGGATTGAGGCAATGCAAGAGGAGCTGAACAAGTTCAAAAGATGCAAAGTCTGGGAGCTAGTTCCTAAACCCAAGGACCACAACATTATAGGAACTAAGTGGATCTTTAGGAGCAAGATGGATGAACATGGAGTTATTGTGAAGAACAAAGCTAGACTGGTTGATAAGGGATATATGCAGGAAGAAGGTATTGACTTTGATCAAACCTTTGCTCCAGTAGTCAGACTGGAGGCCATAAGGATGTTTCTTGCCTATGCAACCTATCAAGGGTTTAAAGTATACCAAATGGATGTTAAGTCAGCTTTTCTGAATGGAAATCTAAAGGAAGAAGTCTATGTGGAACAGCCATCAGGTTTTGTTGATTCTACTAAACCTAATTATGTTTATAGACTTAAGAAGGCTTTGTATGTGTTAAAACAAGCCCCTAGGGCTTGGTATGAAACCCTGTCTAGTTTCCTCATTGAGAATAAATTCACAAGGGGGAAAATAGACAAGACTCTATTACTTAGGGAATCCAGAGGCAAGATCATCTTAGTCCAAATATATGTAGATGACATCATATTTGGGTCTACAAAAAGTGATCTTTGCAGAAAGTTTGCAAAACTTATGCAAGAACAATTTGAAATGAGCAGTATGGGGGAACTTAAGTTCTTCTTGGGTCTCCAAGTTAGACAGACTGAGGATGGTTTATCCATATGCCAGTCTAAGTTCACCCTAGAGTTGATAAGGAAGTATGGTATGGAATCATCCAGTATCATGAAAACTCCTATGGGGTCAACAATGTCTTTATGCAAAGATGATGCAGGGAAACCTGTAGATGAAACCTTGTATAGAGGGATAGTTGGCTCCCTACTTTATTTGACTGCAAGTAGACCAGATATCATGTATGCTACATGTGTCTGTGCTAGGTACCAAGCTTGCCCTAAAGAATCTCATTTGACAGCAGTCAAAAGAATTCTGAGATATCTTAAGGGCACTCCTTATCTAGGCCTTTGGTACCCTAGGAATGGGGACTTTGTACTGACAGGTTATTCAGATGCAGATTTTACAGGCTGCAAGGAAGATAGGAAGAGTACAACTGGTACCTGTCAATTCCTAGGTGGAAGGTATCATGGAGTAGCAAGAAACAAACAAGTGTGGCTATCTCCATAGCAGAATCAGAGTATGTTGCTGCAGGAAGTTGCTGTGCTCAACTTCTATGGATACAACATCAATTAGAAGATTATGGTACTCAAGTAAGTAGAACACCTCTATATTGTGATTCTACTAGTGTCATTTCTATTGCAAATAATCCTGTCTCCCATAGTAGGACTAAGCACATAGAAATAAAATACCATTTTCTAAGAGAACATGTTGAAAAAGGAGATATTTCACTAGAGTATATTAATACAGATAATCAGCTAGCTGACATGTATACTAAGCCCTTAGATGAAACTAAATTCAATAAATTTAAAATTGAATTAGGGATGATAAACTTAGAATAAGTTTTCAAAATTGGCTAAGTAAAATGGTGTCGACACACAGAGTTGTCTGTGTCGACACATAGAAGTGGTGTTGACATTTCAGAGAAATGATGTCGACACATCTAGGAAGTCTGTGTCGACACTTCAGAGAATTTGTGTCGACGCATGCAGTGTAGGTGTCGACACATCCAAGGTGGTGTCGACACTTAGACTTTACACAAAATTAGTCTAGTAAAGTCTCGACTAAGTGTCGAGCTGAGTGGTGTCGACACATATATAAGTGTCGACACATATATTCTGTCGACTATACATGTGTCGACACATAGTTGTCGAGACATTATAAGTAAGTGTCGACACTTTTCAACAGTGTCGACACAATTTAAGTATTTTGACGCGCCCTTTCATCTTCGATTCTAGAAAGGTATAAATAGGTTTTCGCCATTGTTTGTCGGCACGCTCACCAAAGTTTCGACACCAAACTTGTGTGAAGACATCTCTCTTCTCTAAATTCAAATTTCTTCAAACCCTAATGGCGCCCAAGCTAGAAGAGAATGTGAATGAAGGATATGAACTCGTGCGACATGCATTTGATGACGCGGAACCTGAGATCAAAGGCGTGATAACCCTAATAACAGAGACTGGGTTAGAATTTCTTATATCAGAACCGATCAAGATATGGAAGAAGGAAGTCCTCCAATTTCTGAATGGAGCAACTCTAGATGAATCAGGAGTCAAGATTAAGTCCAGAGTTCATGGGGCAAAGGTGAAGGTCTCTCCTAAAAGTCTAAGAAAAGTTCTTCAACTACCAAGGACAAAGGAAGAGGAAGATGTATCTGCTTCTAAGACTAGAGAAGCATTGAGATGGTGTGGACTGGATTCAAATCTGAAAATTGGTTCAGTATTCAACAGAAAAGGAATGAACATTCAAGGGAAATTCTTGTCTGAAATAGTTGGTAAAGTCATCCTGAGCAAGCCTGAAGGCCATGACAGAATCTCAGCTTATATGTTCAGTCTGATGACAAGGTTAATCTTCAAACTAAATACTGACTGGTCTACAGTTGTGTTTGAGAAGATAAAAGAAAGTATGAAGAAGCCCAATCTGGGTAGAATACTGAGTCTATACCTAGCTGGTAGTATACCAGAGGTGATGAATCAAGCAGCTGGATCCAAGATTAACCACATGAGGAAGATGGATTTGAGAATCTTCTCTAGGTGGGATAGAGTACTGACCAAAGAACTGCCATCTCCAGTAAAGGACACACCCCAGAAGAAGAAGAAGAAGAAAACAGCCACTGTGACACAAGAATCCTCTAGCAGCTCTAAAGAGCAAGTAGTCTTCACTCCTGATGATGAAGAGACAGGAAATGCTGGACAATCTCCAGCAAGACAAGAAGATGCTCAAAGGTAGGGGGAGCTACCCTCAGCAAGCCCAATCCACCTGGATACAATCCAGGGGGGCCTCTACTTGTGGAAGAGCCAACTCCACTAGAGAGTGAACAGGCTACCCAAACTATACTTGAGGTAATAACTGAAATCAACCAATTAGATTTCCCTATTGAAAATGAAGTTATGACTGACACATTATCTGATGTTAATCAGCAAGATCAGATTCTTAGTCAACCACAAGATGTTGTCATGGAGGATACATCTATTGCAGATCATGTGGTTAATAAGATAAGAGATTCTCCAACCCTTCCTCAACAGGAATTTACATTAGAAGAGCTGTTCCCAGATCTTCTACAAACTGATTTTGAGAAAGAGAAAATTGCTGCTGAGGGGGAGGAAATAAATATTGAGGGGGAGCATGTGGAGATTGAAGTAGACAATGCAAGCAAAGAGACTGAGATGCAACAGAATGCTGAGGAGTTACCTAGGAAGGATTTACCTCCTAGCCCAAAGGAAAGAGTAGATATAGCTAGCACATCTGCTTCTGAAGATGAAGAGGCTGTTAGAACCAAGAAGAGGAAGTTTCAGGTCTTCAAAAGAAGAAGCCAGACTTACAAAAAGGCTTTACAAACAATTGCTCCACAGCCTGCTCCATCTACTGATTATAGTTCTCTGATGGTAGCATTATAGATCAAGCTAGATGAGCAAAGAAAGGCTTTGCAAACTTATATGGATGAAGGGCATAAGTCACTGCAGTTTGATCTGGCCCAAGACATTAAGTCAATCAGATTTGAAGTGAATCTGAACAAGAAGGAAATGACTGATTGTTTTCATAAGGGAGGCAATGCAGTAGTCTATCTGGCCACACATCAAGAAATAATAAAGACCAAACTTGATGATCTAGAAGTGAAGCAAGGCTATGCCTGGAGAATCAGATAAGAATGAATGATAATTTGACAGCTTCACATAATGCTATAGTAACTGAAATGAAGAATATGGCTACTGCTCAGACTACAGCAAGTACTACTGCTAAAGAAGAATTTGACAAGCAATTGCAAGAAAGCCTTACTGCTGTCAAAACTGCTATAGAAGACTCTCAGAAGGCCATTACTGACAAGCTCCAAAGATTAAAACCCTTCTATAAAGATGGAGTAAACTATCTGAATGCACAGATAAGGTTTCAGAAAGATGATCTGAGAGATCACATTGAGAGAGAAGTCATAAAGGGGGAGAGGGTATTAGTCAAGGCGGGCTCTGATCATGCCAAATGGATTTCAAATTCCATCAGAGCCACCCTTGGACATCCACCCTAATGTGATGATGACAATGTTGCCGAGTCTGGAATCAATCCTGCATATCTTGGAGGAGAGCAAGCTGAAGTAGCTCAAGTGATATACCATCCACCAGACTTTGATATGATACATCAAGACATACAATCTATGTATAGTCCTCCTGAGGGAAATTAGAATGTCATCATAGAGAAATTTGTCCAGCCTGTGCCAGAGGCAATACTGAAAGAACAAGAAGCTTTGCTAAAAGAACAAGAGACTCAATTGTCTAAGAAGAGATTCAGAAAGCAAGCTGAATTGAGACCTGATTTTGAACAATGGAGCCCCACTTCCAGGAATATCATCTTGACTGCATGGAAGGCTGCTAAGGACAATATACTAGATAGAGGCAAATGGTATTCTGACCTGGAGTGGAGGAAGCATGAGAATAGGCAAGAGGCTATTGTTCAATATAGAAGAAAGGCTAAGATGGGAAAGCTACCTCCTACTGCACAGGAGCCTAGTAAGTACTTCCCAAAGTCTTATCATTATTTTGAAAGGCAGAAGATCAAGGCTGAAGAGCAGAAAAAGGTAGATCTTAAAGGGAAGAAGCCTGCTGATGACAAAGATGCTCAAGTTTAAGCAAAGATTCAATCTGGAAAGGGCGTAGTTATCAAGGAGCCTGAGCTGCCTTAGGATAGTAATTTTTCTTAAGTTTACTATGTGTAATCAGTTGCATTCAACTTTCTGTAAACTTTTGAATAATGAAAATGTTGAAGTTGTTAGAACAATGTGATATGTGTTAAATCTATTACATTACTGTTCTGAGATATTTATGTATACATGTTTTGTTTATACATGTTTATGTACTTACCTTGTCATTTAATATTGTTTTACATCATACTATGAATTTGTTATGTATGGTGTATATCATTGACTAAGGGTTACGACTTCTCCAAATAGGGGGAGATTGTTGGGTACATTGAAAAAATGTACCTGATTTGAAGAAGCCTCACCCTACTCAATGATATACATCAAGGTGTATTTGATGTATTTTGAGTTACCTTGTGCAGTTTAAGTAATTGCAGGGAAAGCTTAAAAGTTTCTAAGTCCATGTGTCGACACCTAGAAGAAAAGTGTCGACACTTAAGAAGACTTGTGTCGACACTCAGAGAAGCATTGCCGATACTTGGAGTAATTGTGTCGACACCAGGAATGCAGAGTCGACACCAGAAGGAAAGTGTCGACACATACAGGCTGTGTCGACACTCAATGAAGAAATGTCTAAAGAATCAGTGTCAACACTTAGAAGCAGTGTCGACACCCAGAGGAACTTTGTCGACATCAAAAGTGTCGACACTAGGAGGCTGTGTCGACACTCAGCAAAACATCAACAAAGTTCAAGTACAAGTATCGACACTAGGAGGCTGTGTCGACACTCAGCAAACTTCAACAGAGTTTAAGTACAAGTGTCGACATAATGAAAAATGTGTCGACACACAGCAAAAGTCTCAACACATGAAGAAAGTGTCGACACTAGGAGACTGTGTCGACACTCAGCAAATTTCAATAAAGTCCAAGTACAAGTGTCGACACAAAGGAGATGTGTCGACACTCAGTAAAAGGATCAACACAGAAGGCATGTGTCGACGCCAAGAAGATGTGTCGACACTTAGCAAGTTTCAACACAAGAAGATCTGTCGACACAAAGGAGTTGTGTCGACACTTAGCAGAAATCAACTAAGTATTGAAGAAGAAGGACTTGTGTCGACACCCATAATCAGTGTCGACACATTCTAAAGAAGCAGTGTCGAGAAGTAGTTTCTACAACACAAGTAGTTGTGTCGACACCATGAAGGCTAGTGTCGACACTTAGTCTACTTGTGTCGACACTTGGTCTATTTGTGTCGACACTTAAAGACTGACTGTCTCGACACTTTCAGACAGTTACAGAAAATTCAAGAAGTGACTGGATTACTTGACAGCTGCCATTCCAGCCGGTCTACTACAAATGTCAGAGCTGTCAGAAGTTTGTTAGAAATCGGATCAGCCGATCACCATGAAGAAAGCCTATATAAAGGCTTATTGCTTCAACAGAAAAAGTATCTGTGGATGATTTGCATAAATCAGTTGAAGTGATCAAAAGATCTAAGAAGTTGGAGAGAGAGAGCTCCTTCTAAGAAGACAGCTGTTGAACCAGGCTGTGAAGAAAGTTTCAGATTGAGATCTGATTCTTAAGTCAGTAGTGTTTGAAGATCATCTGCATAGAGTTTCAACCCTACTGTGTTCTAATTCAAGAAGCTTTGAAGAAAGCCAAGGGAAGTTGATCTCAGCAAAGTTCTTCCAAGAACTCATCAAGAAACCAGTCAACTATTCTCTCTCATTCTGAGTTGTGGGTATATACTTTGTAATTTTAATTTCTTGTAGGATCCTAAGGGATCTGAGTTGTAAGCCTGAAATTATAACGGCCGAGTGGTAGGGCCTTTGTGCCTGAGTGTAGGAGATACTTTTCTCTGAGTGTAGGCCTTGTTGAAGGCTGAGTGTAGGCCTTGTCTTGTTGAAGGCTGAGTGTAGGTCTTGGTGAAGACTGAGTGGTAGGGATTTTGTGCCTGAGTTGTAAGAGTGGGATCACTCTGAGCTGTAGGAACCTATTTGGGGTTCTGAGTGTAAGATCTGAGGATCTGAGGAATAGTGGAGAAGTTTGGCCGAATCTAGTACACTACTAGATAGGCGAAGGGGGAAAGTGGATGTACCCAGACCTTGGGGAACCACTATAAAAACTGTATGTACTCTGTGTGTGACTGATTTTGTGTTTGCTGTTTAAAGTTCTGTGAATTCTGTGATTAATTCTGCCTAAAGTTTAAAAAGATTAAGGTCACTTATTCACCCCCCCTCTAGGTGATTAGGTACAATTTCTTTCATAAACAAACGTACAACAAGTTTGAGTGCTGGTATTGTGGCAAGGTAGGCCACTTTGCCATAGATTGTTGGCACAATTCTAGTGTCAAGGAGAATAACAGTCAGCCTGTGAGAAGACCTACAGGCAGATTTGTTAGATTTCAGGCTAACCTGAACCAAGGACCCAAAACTCATTTGAGTTCTAAGATTAACTAGTCTTTATTGCAGGTGAGTCCAAGCTGCCATGCCCCAATATGGTACTTGGATAGTGGATGTTCCAGGCACATGACTGGAACAAGGGGGTTGCTGAAGGACTACACACCTATCAAGGATGGCCCTAAAGTAACCTTTGGTGGTTCAGAAAAAGGAATCATCAAGGGATTTGGTAACATTTCTAGTAATCAGATTACTATCACTCAAGTGCCTTATGTAAAGCGTTTGAAACACAACCTCATTAGCATAAGTCAGCTGAGTGATTTAGGATATGACATCTCATTTGTCAAGAATGGTTGTCATATCAAAAGGTCAAGTGATCAAAAGATCATTCTGACAGGATATAGGAAGAGGAATGTTTATTGTCTTGACTTTATATGTGAGAACAATGTTTCTCCTATTTGTCTTGTAGCTGATGAGAGAGTCTCACATTGTGTTAAATGGCATAAGTGGCTGGCTCATCTTAACTATAATACTATTGGCCAACTCTTTAGCAAAGAGTTAGTGAGGAATGGTCCTCAAGTTAAGTGTATAAAGGATGGGATATGCTCAGCTTGTCAAAAAGGCAAGCAGACCAAATCCACCTTTCATAGCCTTGAAAACAAGGATTCAGTGAGGTGTCTATACCTCTTGCATATGGATCTATTTGGTCCTATGCCAGTTCACAGTCTAGGTAGGAAGGTCTACACATTTGTGGTAGTAGATAACTATTCTAGATATTCCTAGGTGTTCTTTCTAAGACAAAAATCTAAAACCCCAAGTATCTTATATAGTTTTGTTAAACAAATTCAGAATGAGTTGGACAGTACAGTGGTCAAAATCAGAAGTGACCATGGCACTGAATTTCAGTCTGAAAGTATGACAAAACTGTGTGAACAATTTGAGATTTTTCAGGAATTTTCCTCACCAAGAACACCTCAGCAAAATGGTATTGCTGAAAGGAAGAATAGTACGTTGATAGAGGCTGGTAGAACCCTATTGAGTGACACTTCTCTCCCAGAATATTTCTAGGCTGAGGCAGTAAATACTGCTTGTCATGTAATCAATAGGGCTACTATCACCAAGTGCCACAAGAAGACTCCCTATGAGATTGTGAAGGACAGAAAACCAAATTTATCCTATTTCAGGATCTTTGGTTGCAAGTGCTATATACTTAACAATGGCAAGTCTTATCTAACCAAGTTTGCTGCCAAATCCCAAGAGGGGATCTTTGTTGGGTATAACAATAATAGTAAGGCTTATAGGGTCCACAACTTGGTTACTCAAGTTGTAGAAGAGTCTATACATGTAGTCTTTGATGAAACAAGACTCATTAACTATGAATTGCCAAGTAGTGTTTGCAGCTCTACAGGTGTAACTGAGAGGATGGACAAGCTTACCATTACAGAAGGTTCTACTACAACTCAGCAAGTGGAAAATGGTGACTGCTATCCAGGGAGAGTACAAGACTCTCTAGATGCAGAAGAAGACCAAGAGGTGCAGCTAAATGAAGAGGTTGGAGGTGTGCAACCTGAAGACAGACTACCTCCAGTAAATAGACACTTAAAGGATCATCCAGCCAATCAGATAATTGGTGATCCCAGACAAGGAGTGCAAACAAGAAGCAGGAATCTGAGTACAGTTCTTTACTCCAGTTTTGTATCACAAGTAGAACCAAAGAAACTTGAAGAAGCAGTTCTAGACCCTCATTGGATTGATGTCATGCAAGAGGAGCTGAATCAGTTCAAAAGATGCAAGGTCTGGGAGCTAGTTCCTAAACCAAAAGACCACAACATTATTGGAACTAAGTGGATCTTTAGGAACAAGTTGGATGAGAATGGAATCATTATAAAGAATAAAGCTAGACTTGTTGCAAAAGGATATAGGCATGAAGAAGGTATTGATTTTGATCAAACCTTTGCTCTAATAGCAAGACTGGAGGCAATCAGGATGTTCCTTGCCTATGCAACATATCAACGGTTTAAGGTATTCCAAATGGATGCTAAGTCAGCTTTCCTAAATGGAGATCTAAAGGAAGAAGTCTATGTAGAGCAGCCCTCAGGTTTTGTTGATTGTCTTAAACTTGATTATGTTTATAGACTTAGGAAAGCATTGCATGGGTTGAAACAAGCCCCAAGGGCTTGGTATGAAACCCTGTCTAGTTTCCTCATTGAGAACAAATCCTCAAGGGGGAAAATAGACAAGACTCTATTCCTTAGGGAATTTAAAGGCAAGATTATCCTAGTCCAAATATATGTAGATGACATAATATTTGGGTCTACAGAAAGTAATCTTTGTAGAAAGTTTGCAAAACTTATGCAAGGAAAATTTGAAATGAGCAGTATGGGGGAACTTAAGTTTTTCTTGGGTCTCCAAGTAAGACAGACTGAAGATGACATGTCCATATGTCAGTATAAGTTCACCCTAGAGTTGATAAAGAAGTATGGTATGGAATCATCCACTACCATGAAAACTCCTATGGGGTCAAGCTTGTCTCTAAGCAAAGATGATGCAGGGAAACCTGTAGATGGAACTTTGTATAGAGGGATAGTTGGCTCCCTACTGTATTTGACTACTAGTAGACCAGATATCATGTATGCTACATGTGTCTGTGCTAGGTACCAAACATGCCATAAAGAATCTCATCTGACTACAGTCAAAAGGATTTTGAGATATCTTAAGGGCACACCTTATCTAGGCCTTTGGTACCCTAGGAATGGAGATTTTGTACTGACAGGTTATTTAGATGCAGATTTTGCAGGCTGCAAGGAAGATAGGAAGAGTACTACAGGAACCTGTCAATTTCTAGGTGGAAGACTGGTGTCTTGGAGCAGTAAGAAGCAGACCAGTGTGGCAATCTCCACAGCTGAGTCAGAATATGTTGCTGCAGGAAGCTGCTGTGCACAACTTTTATGGATTCAACATCAGCTAGTAGACTATGGTATTCAAGTAAGTAGAACACCTTTACTTTGTGATTCTACAAGTGCAATTTCTATAGCTAATAATCCTGTCTCACATAGTAGGACTAAGCACATAAAAATTAGATACCATTTTCTTAGAGAACATGTAGAAAAAGAGGACATTTCCTTAGAATATGTTAAAACAGATAATCAGATTGCTGATATGTTTACCAAGCCTCTAGATGAAACCAAATTCAATAAGTTTAAAATTGAATTAGGAATGTTAAACTTAGAATAGTTTAAAAAATTGGCTAAGTAAAATAGTGTCGACACACAGAGTTGTCTGTGTCGACACATAGAAGTGGTGTCGAAATTTCAGAGAAATGGTGTCGACACATCTAGAAAGTCTGTGTCGACACTTCAGAGAATTAGTGTCGACACATTCAGAGTAGGTGTCGACACATCCAGGGTGGTGTCGACACTTAGATTTAACACTAATTTCGTCGAGTAGAGTTTCGACTAATCGTCGAGCTGAGATGTATAAGTGTCGACACATATATTCTGTCAACTATATTTGTGTCGACACATAGTTGTCGAGACATTAGAAGTATGTGTCGACACTTTTCAACAGTGTCGACACATTTCAAGTATTTCGACGCGCCTTTTCACCTTCGATTTTAGAAAGGTATAAATAGGTCTTCCACATTGTTTGTCGACACGCTCACCATAGTTTCGAGACCAAACTTGTGTGTCGACATCTCTCTTCTCTAAATTCAAAATTTCTCCAAACCCTAATGGCGCCCAAGCTAGAAGAGAACATCAATGAAGGTTATGAGCTAGTACGACATGCCTTTGACGATGCAGAACCAGAAATTCAAGGTGTTGTAACCCTAGTTGCAGAGACTGGGTTGGAGTATCTAGTTTCAGAGCCAATCAAGATTTGCAAGAAGAAGGTCCTCGAATTCTTTAGTGTAGCTACCCTTGATGAAACTGGTCTTAAGATTAAATCCAAAGTCCATGGAGTTAAGGTGAAAGTCACCCAGAAAAGTCTAAGAAAAGTTCTACATCTACCTAGAACTAAAGAAGAGGAAGATGTACCTGCATCAAAGATAAGGAAGACACTGCAATGGTGTGGACTAGCTTCAAGCATGAAGATTGGATCAGTTTTTAATAGGAAAGGCATGAACATGCAAGGCAAGTTCTTGTCTGAAATAGTAGGAAAGGTGATTTTGAGCAAGCCAGGTGGGCATGATAGGATATCAGCTCACATGTTTAGTTTAATAACAAGGATCATTTTCAAACTAAAAACTGATTGGTCAACAGTAATGTTTGATAAGATTAAGGAAAGTCTAAAGAAGCCCAATCTAGGTAGAATTTTGAGTTTGTACTTGGCTGGAACTATTCCAGAAGTGATGTACCAAGCTGCAGGTTCTAAGATAAACCATATGAGGAGAATGGATGTTAGGATTATCTCAAGGTGGGATAGGGTGTTGACAAAGGACATGCCTACTCCAGAAAAGGAAGTTCCTCAGCAGAAAAAGAAGGAGAAAGCCATAGTGGCTTCTGAATCCTCCAGTAGTTCAGAGGAACAAGTAGTTTTCAGTTCAAATGAGGAAGCAGCTGATGTTACTGGAAGGTCACCAGTAAGGACTGAAGATGCCCAGAGACAGGGGGAGCTACCATCTGCTAGCCCCATTCACCTGGATCCACTCCAGGGAGAGCCTCATCATGTGGATGAGCCAACTCACTTAGACAGTGAAAGGGCAACACAAACAATTCTTGAGGTAATCAATGAAGTTAATCAATCAATTTTACATATTGAGGATGAAGTATTAACTGAGTCTTTAATTGATGTTGATCAGCAAACTCAATTACATAGTCAACCACAAGATGTTGTCATGGAGGACACATCAGTTGCTGATAATGCTCCAGAGATAAGAAACTCTCCAGTCCCTTCTCAACAGGAGTATACCCTAGAAGAACTGTTCCCTGATTTATTACAGACTGATTTTCAGGGAGAGAGAGCAGCTTTTGAGGGGGAGCAGGTAGATCTTGAGGGGGAGCATGTTAGGTCTCACGAGGAGACTACAAGAAATTTAGATGAGCAAACTAGAAACGAGTAAGAGGAGCAAAGGACACAGGGGGAGCTACCAAGGACTGAGAAGGAATTGCCTCCTAGTCCTAAGAAAAGGGTAGACATTGCCAGTACTTCTGCTTCTGAGGATGAGGAAGCTGCTATAGCTAAGAAAAGAAAGCTTATGGTTTTCAAAAGGAGAAGCCAGACCTACAAGAAAGTTTTACAAACTATTGCTCCACAACAAGCTCCAACTGCTGATTATAGTTCATTGTTGGTGGCTTTGCAGATCAAAATGGATAAACAAAGTAAGGTTTTAGAAAAATATATGGATGAAGGACATAAATCACTTCAATTTGATCTGGCTCAAGACATAAAATCTATAAGATTTGAAGTAAATCAAAATAAGAAGGAAATGACTGACTGTTTTCATAAAGGAGATAATGCAGTGATTTATCTGGCTACTCATCAAGAGAAGATAAAGACACATGTTGATGATATGGAAGTCAAACAAGGATATGTCCTGGAAAATCAGATTAGGATGAATGATAATCTGACTGCTTCTCATAATGTAATTGTTACTGAAATAAAGAAAATTGCAACTGCCCCAACTACTGATAATTCTATAGCCAAGTCAGCGTGTGATCAGGAACAGTTTGATAAGGATTTCCAGGCAGGCATAACTGCTGTCAAAGCAGCTATTATAGAGTCTTAAAAGACTATTTCTGGACTGCTGCTCAAGTTAAAGGGTTTTTATAAGGATAGAGTAAATTTTCTAGATGAACAGATCAGATTCCAAAAGGATGATCTCAGAGATCATATAGAAAGAGAAGTCATAAAGGGGGAGAGGGTTTTAGTCAAAGCTGGCTCTGACCATGCTAAATGGATTTCAAACAGCATCAGAGCTACACTTGGCTATCCACCCCTGTGTGATGATGACAATGTAGCTGAATCTGGAATGAATCCTGCATATTTTGGAGGAGAATAAGCTGAAGTGGCTTAAGTAATTTACCCTCCAACCGTTTTTGAGATGATACATCAGGAGGTACAATCTATGTATAGCCCTCCTGAGGGTAATAAGAATATTATTTTTGAGAAAGTAGATAAGCATGTGCCTGAGGAAGTTTTGAAAGAGCAAGAAGCTCAATTATCTAAGAAGAGGTTCAGAGAACAGACAGAGTTAAGGCCTGATTTTGAACAGTGGAGCCCAACTTCTAAAAATATTTTACTGACTGCTTGGAAAGCTGCAAAGGATAATTTTCTAGAGAGGGGTAAATGGTACTCTGACCAAGAATGGAGAAAACATGAAGCCAGGAAAGAGGCTATTGTACAGTACAGAAGAAAGGCTAAACTAAGGAAGCTACCTCCTAATGCACATGAGCCTAGCAAGTATTTCCCTAAGCCTTATCATTATTTTGAGAGACAAAAGATAAGGGCTGAAGAACTAAAGAAGAAAGATCTTAAGGGAAAGAAGCCTGCTGATGACATTGATGCTCCAGTTCAAGCCAAGATTCAATCAGGCAAGGGCATTATCATCAAGGAGCCAGAGCAGCCATATAATAGAATTTTCTTAAGTTTACAATTTTGTAATCATTTGTGTTGAAATCCATGTAAACTTTTGTTTAAAAAAACTTTTGATAGTTGAAACAAATCTTTTATGAATGCTTATTGTGTTAGCATTAACATTTTGTGATAAAATATTTTATATGCTTTGTTTCAGTAATTATCTTGTCATATAATGTTGTTATACATCATATTGTGTATTTGTTATGTATGGTGTATATTATTGACTAAGGGTTATGACTTCTCCAAATAGGGGGATATTGTTGGGTACATTGGAAAATGTGTACCAGATTTGAAGAAGCCTCACCCTACTTAATGATATACATCAAGGTGTATTTGATGTGTTTTGAGTTTATATGTGCAGGTTAAGTAATTGCAGGAAATGCAGAAAATTTCTAAGTCCATGTGTTGACACCTAGAGAAGCAGTGTCGACACTTATGAAGACTTGTGTTGACACTGGAGAAAAGCTGTGTCGACACTTGGAGTAGATTGTGTCGACACTAGGAAAGGCAGAGTCGACACTAGAAGAAATGTGTCGACACATACAGGCAGTGTCGACACATTGTGAAGAATTGTCAACATAAATTGTGTCGACACTTAGAGGCAGTGTCGACACCCAGAGAAGCTTAGTCGACATCAAATGTGTCGACACCAGGAGCCTGTGTCGACACTCAGCAAGCTTCAGCAAAGTTAAAGTAAAAGAAGTACTTGTGTCGACACAAAGGAGATGTGTCGACACTCAGCAAGTTTCAACACAAGAAGGCATGTGTCGACACAAAGGAGATGTGTCGACACACAGTAGAATTCAACTAAGTTTTAAAGAAGAAGTACTTGTGTCGACACACAGAATTAGTGTCGACACATTCAACAGAAGGCTGTGTCGACACACAGAATCGGTGTAGACACATTCTGAAGAAGCAGTGTCGAGAAGCTGTTACAAAAACACAAGGAGTTGTGTCGACAACATCAAGGCTAGTGTCGACACTTAGTTCACTTGTGTCGACACTTAGTCTATTTGTGTCGACACATAATGAAGATCAGTCTCGACACTTTCAGACAGACACAGTATTTTCAAGAAGTGACTGGATGACTTGACAGCTGCCATTTCAACCGGTCTACTGCAACTGTCAGAGCTGTCAGAAGTTCGTTAGAAACCGGATCAGCCGGTTATCTTGGAGGAAGACTATATAAAGGCCTTTCTCCTTCAACAAAAAGAGATCGAACAATCAACAACAATTGAGAGATCAGAAGATCAATCATTGCAGAATACAGATCCAGAGAGAACTATAAATCAGTATTTTGAAGAAATTTCAGATTTACTTGGAGAGAGAGAACTCCAGTAATTGAAATCAAGAAAGAGATTTGTTTAATTAGATCTCTTAAGGAGCAGGTTCTGAACCAGACTGCAAAGAAAGATCCAGATTTAATTCTCCATCTTAAGAAGGAAGTTGCCAATCGGTCTACTTCAAGAAGATCAACTTTACTGAGTTCAGACTCAAGAAGCCTTGAAGAAAGCAAAGACAAAGTTGATCTCAGGAATCAGTGCTATCAAGAACTAATCAAGGAGGTTGCCCTCTTCATTCTCTCAAATAGAGTGGTGACCTAAAACTCTTTATTATTTTTTTGTAGGATCCTAAGGGATCTGAGTTGTAAGCCTAAATTTATAAAGGCTGAGGTAGGGCTTTTTGAGCCTGAGTGTAGGAGAATCAATTCTCTGAGTGTAGGCCTTGTTGAAGGCTGAGGTAGGGCTGTTTAGCCTGAGTGTAGGTCTTGTTGAAGACTGAGTGGTAGGGCTTTGTGGCTGAGTTGTAGGAGTGAGGACACTCTGAGTTGTAGGAACCTGGTTTGAGGTTTTGAGCTCTAGGATCTGAGGATTTGAGGAGAAGTGCAGAAGTTAGGCCGAATCTAGTACACTACTAGATAGGCGAAGGGGAAAAGCGGATGTACCCAGACCTTGTGGAACCACTATAAAAATCTGTGTGCGCTCTGTGTTTGATTATTTCTGTGATTGCAGAGCTAGCTGTGCTGAATAGTTGTAGAATATTGCAAATACATGTTTAATTGTACAGAGTTTCTGCCTTAAAAGTAAAAAGAAAAAGTACACCTATTCACCCCCCTCTAGGTGGTTAGGCAATAATTCTTTCAAGACTTAACCCCACCAAGTGTGCATTCGGGGTTACGTCAGGAAAATTCTTAGGATTCATGGTAACCTAGCGAGGCATAGAGGCCAATCCTGAGAAGATTAACGCCTTGGAGGACATTTCACCGCCCTGATCTCTCAAAGAAGTACAAAGGCTGAATGGGAGAATCACATCGCTTTCTAGGTTCTTGGCACGGACCAGGGATAAATATCTCCCCTTCTTCAAGATTCTCCGAGGAGCTAGAACTACCAGTTTCCAGTGGACAGATGAATGTTAGTTAGCCTTCGAATCACACAAGCAATATCTGGCGTCCCCTCCACTACTATCAAAGCCAGCTCCAGGAGAAGTTCTGTTTTTGTACCTCGCCATCACACCAGCCGCATTAAGTTTAGTATTGGTAAAATACGAGGGAGGAGTTCAACGCCCCATCTATTACCTTAGCAAGATCCTCTCTGATGCAGAAACCCGGTATCCGGTCGCGGACAAGACAGCCTTCGACTTGTTTTCTCAACATGGAAGCTTCGTCCCTACTTCCAGGCCCACACCATCAAAGTACTAACAGAATTGCCTCTCCACGCTATTCGTCAAAAGCCAGAAGCTTCCGGCCGATTAGTCAAATGGGCAGTCGAGCTGGGCGAATTCAACATCCACTTCCTACCATGTCCCGTCATTAAGTCGCAAGTTTTGGCGGATTTTATCGTTGAAAATACTCTACCAACAGAGCCGAAAGTTGTCTCAGCAGGGCAAGGTCAAAGATGGACTATGTACATTGACGGAGCATCCGACATTGAGGGTGCGGGAGTCGGGCTACTCCTCATAAGCCCAGAGCTCGTTACACAAGAGTACGGGCTCCGACTCAAGTTCCCTGCAACTAACTACATAGCAGAATACGAGGCCTTAATTGCATGACTCAGGCTTGCCATTGACTTCCATACCACCGAGTTAACAATTTACTCTGATTCTCAACTCATAGTGTCCCAGGTAGAAGGGGATTACAATGCCAAATGTGGGCAGCTTGTTCAGTATCTCCAACTGGTAAAGTAACTCCTGCAACAGATACCACTCGTCTAAATTCTCCACATCCCGAGAGAGCAAAACAGCCGAGTAGATGCCCTATCAAAGTTAGCTACGTCTCACACCCGCTATCAGTCCAGAAGATGCAGGGTAGAAGAAATTTTCCTTCCTAGTATCCAGGGCCCTTGGGAGATAGTAGAGATTTAAGACTCAGAAGAATCATGGATCGCCCCACTTGTCAATTACTTAAAGAGCCAGCAACTTCCGGAAAATCCAAAGGAAGCCCGTCAATTAAGAATGAGGGCAGCTACTTTTACATTGATTAACGAAGGACTTCACAAGCGATCTTTTGCAGGACCTTACCTAAAATGCTTAGCAGAAGCTGATGCCGAGTATACCCTCCGTGAAGTCCATGGAGGAGTCTGCGGAGAACACTTGAGCGGGAAGGCCTTGGCCCACAAAATCTTGCGCCATGGCTTCTACTGGCCTACCATGAGGAGAGAAGCAATGGACTTCGTTCAAAAATGCAAGAGTTATCAGATGCACGCCAACGTTCCCAAGCAACCACCCGTCGCCCTTACCATGCTGCAGGGAGCTTGGCCATTCACACAGTGGGGAATTGACCTTCTCGGCCCTTTGCCCCTAGTTTCAGGACAAAGGAAATTCATCATCATGGCCATTGACTATTTCACCAAGTGGGTAGAAGCGGAACCTCTGGCCAAAATTACTGAGGAGAATGCAAAGCAATTCAGGTGGAGGAACATTATTTACCGCTTTGGCATACCTGCAATTATCATCACCGACAATGACACTCAATTCTCTAGAAAATCCTTCACCAAGCTGTGCGAAGACTAGAAAATCGAGCTACGACATATGGCGGCGTCACACCCTCAATCTAATGGGCAGATCGAAGTAACCAACCAAACCATCCTAAAGGGGCTAAAGACGAGACTCCAAGATGCAGGGGGTAATGGCCGGACGCACTTCCCAACGTATTGCGGGCATACCGAACAACAGTAAGAACCCCTACAGGAGAGACACCATACAATCTCTGCTACGGAACTGAAGCTATCATTCCAGTTGACATCAGCGTTCCAAGCCCCCGGGTATCCCACTTCAACCTCCAGACAAATGACGATGCTCCCAAAGATAATCTGGACCTGATCTCCGAGATCCGCGAAGAAGCCGCTCTCTGAGCTGCAGCATACCAACAATGTGCATCCCGCTATTACAACCGCAAAGTGAAGTCGCGTCTGATCAATGTAGGGGACTTGGTCCTTCATACTCTCGAAGCAGTAAGGAAGGGGACACATGGCGACAAGCTGTCCCCGACCTGGGAAGGCCCCTTCATCGTCACGATAATGGTGAAGCCAGGAAAATACAAGTTGCGGAGCACAGAAGGAAAGACTCTCCCTCGTACCTGGAACGCACAGAACCTACGTCGATTTTATCAGTGCTTTCCATTTTATAATTGTCTTATTTGTGTATGTTTTGTTTAAAACTATGTAAGCCGCAGGCTCAACCCCGCGCGCGTTATCGTCATTCAAATATTGAATCACGTTGCTACAAACCTCATATGTGCAAACAAAAAAGACAGCATGCGCAACACCGTGGGGGCCTGCCCCCTCCCCCCCACACGAAGAAGCCGCGAGCATCCCTCACACAAACTAAGCCGCGAGCAACCCTCGCGTAAACTAAGCCGCGAGCAACCCTCGCGCAACACTGTGGGGGCCTGCCCCCCTCATGAAGAAGCCACGAGCATCCCTCATGCAAACTAAGCCACGAGCAACCCTCGCGCAACACCATGGGGGCCTGCCCCCCTCACGAAGAAGCCGCGAGCATCCCTCGCGCAAACTAAGCCACGAGCAACCCTCGCGCAACACCGTGGGGGCCTGCCCCCTCACGAAGAAGCCGCGAGCGTCCCTCGCGCAAACTAAACCGCAAGCAACCCTCACGCAACACCGTGGGGGCCTGCCACCTCACGAAGAAGATGCAAGCATCCCCCGCGCAACACCGTGGGGGCCTGCCCCCCTCATGAAGAATCCGCGAGCATCCCTCACGCAAACTAAGTCGCGAGCAACCCTCGCGCAACACCGTGGGGGCCTGCCCCCCTCACGAAGAAGCCGCGAGCATCCCTCGCGCAAACTAAATCGCGAGCAACGCTCGCGCAACACCGTGGGGGCCTGACCCATCACGAAGAAACCGCGAGCATCCCCCGCGCAATACCGTGGGGGTCTGCCCCCCTCATGAAGAAGCCACGAGCATCCCTCGCACAAACTAAGCCGCAAGAAACCCTCGCGCAAACTGAGCGACAAGCATCCCTCACTCACTATGAGTCACAAACCTAATCTATACAAGGTAAGTAGCGAGCCAGTGCAAACAAGCTGCCAACTGACATAGAAATAATAACGATGTCATAACAAAACAAAGCTGAAATGATACAAGTACAATCAGCAACAACAACCAAGCCCAAACATGGGGCAAAACAAAGTACAATCAAATGTAAGCATACAATGACAAAAGTAACACTACTCGTCTTCAGTGTCAGAACGCTCATCCTCAGAGACATCTGTAAAACTAAAACTGGAGGTGTTACATCCCAGGATCTTGCTAACAAAGAGAATAGACTTTGAAACACCGCATCAGAGCGCCAACTCGCGTATGTCATCCTTCTGAGGCTCCACCTCCTTGGACCAAATATCGTCACGAACCTCCTCCACGATCAGGCTATGGTCTCGCATATAGTCCAGCGACTCCAAGTACTTCGCAAGCCCTGCAGCCTTCAGCTCTTACGTATGGTCATCGGAGGACATCGTCTCCACCTACGCCTTCGCCACTCGAAGCTAAGTCTCAAGGCCTGAGACCTCCTCCCGCACCGCCTGTAACTGGGTTCCCAAGCCTGAAGTCTCCTCCTTCGAATGCTTAAACATCTGAGTGGTCCTCTCCACCAAAGTCTTCTCCACTTCCAAAGCCGCATGTGCATCCTCTAGCTCGAACTTCAGCTCCGAACCAACCAGGCGGAACCGCGTAATGTCCCGGTCGTGTTCCTCCCTCAAGGAGGCAAGCGAACTCGTCGTCCACCAAAGCTTCTCCTGAAGAGTAAGGTACCCATCCTTCAGGCTCACGTAATGATCATTCCAGGTCAATGCAATCTGCGCCTGGGTCTCTATCTGCACAAAAAAGAAAAGAGCAAAGTTAGCCTCTATTAGAAAAACATGATAAGGGAAAAAGCCTTGGAAACAAACCAAGTCCATACCGCATCGCTCATCGCCCTTAAGGAAGAGGACATCCGCGGAGCAGCTACACCAGCAGATGCCGGGGGGACTGGGGAAGCAAGTATCTGCACCTCAGGAGTCAAATAATGACAAGCATCAGAGGTCACCGCCGCCACCACATCAAGGTCGCCAGAAGGCGCCGTCACCGCTTTCCTCTTACGGTCCCCTCCTCGAGAAGTCTCCACCGGCCGGCCTGTGTCTGCCGAAATACCACATTACACCAACCGCTTCTCCTCCATATAAACATAAATGCTGAATAGACGATTGGACAACTCACGAGGCTCAGAAAATCCAAGCACCGGGGAAAAATCCCGCTCCTTCCCCCTCACGCGGCGGTAGCGATCGGGAAGCATATCCCACACCTCAGGAAGACCCCATGAATTCTTGACGTATCCAAACAAAGTGTTGCCATGGAGAAAGTCTTTGCGGGCCTCAAACTCCAACCAAACCTTGTTGCTGCGTACCTCCATCCGCTCGCCACCATCAGAACGAACATCGCACCAATCCCGAATTTGGTCCAGGGAAAGCCGGCCTCCATGCTCGCGGAAGAAAGCAACTAAGCCCATAATCCGAGCAATTCTAGCCGGAACGAATTAGGAAATAGGCACCCCACAAAACCTCAAGATGTCAACCACCTCCTCGCACGGCGGAAACCGGAAGCCGGACATCAGAGAAACTTCGCAAATCGTCAGCCAGCCGCGCGTAGGATTTTGAACCCGCTCCTCAGGGCGCGGGATCCTCACTTCCAAATCGGGAGGAATCCCGTATTTCATCCTCAAAATATCCACACCATCTTCAGTCAAAGAGGAACGCAAACGCATCGAGTCGGAGGTTAACTTCGATACCTGCACAGGACAAAAATTAGAAGTTCAAAATCACACGAAAAACGCGACCAAGCAGCCCAAGTGGCACGCAAAAAAGGAAAACGCGCAGGACGCTCGCACAAGCACAATAAGGGCACGCAAGCGCGCAAAGCCACACACACACAACCGGCAAGCGCGTGCACGCGCGGCCTGCCGGCGAGGCCTGCCGGCGAGGCCTGCCGACACGGCCTGCGCGCGCGGCCTGCGGTGCCGGCGCGCGCGGCCTGCCAGCGAGGCCTGCCGGCACGGCCTGTGCGTGCGGCCTGCGCGGCTGGCACACGCGGCCTGCGTGGCTGGCACACGCGGCCTGCGCGGCCGGCGCACGAGGCCTACGCATGCGGCCTGCGCGCGCGCGCGGCCTGCGCGGCCTACGCATGCGGCCTGCACGTGCGGCCTGTACGGGCGGCCTGCGCGGGCGGCTAGCCCGCGCGCGGCCCGCGCACACGTTGTGACATTCTACATTGGTATGTTTTCATATAAGTTAAGGTTTCTTATTTCTTGTTCAGTTTTTTCTTACCTTTATTACTGCCATTTATACCTATAGATCTGCTAGATTAGTTCCGCTGTCACCTGCTCTTTGTTTATTCTCCACCATCAGAGCTTCCCTTTCATCCTCTCCGCCCGGTGCCTAGGAGCAATGGGGGAGGGGTGGGGGATGATAGGACTTAGTCTTTTAGACTAACGGTTTTCGGACCAAATCATTTTAGGGGATCGTGGAGCCCAGCATGGAGGAGCATCCCCAGAGGTCGGCACGCTTGGAGATGGGACAGTCTAGCACTAGAGTTCAGACAGCTGGGACTGTGAGTCCTGATCGTTAGTAGATGTTTAGTTTTGCTTCCGCGCTGAGTGATATGTAGTGAGGATATTGATGTACCAGGCATGAGCCCTATTTTCAATACCTTTATTATTATCTCTATGTACTCTCCCTTCGTGGAGATTATTTACTATATATGTGATTTCTATGAACATGTCTTTTACTCTTTTGCAATCTTTCTGTGATCGATTTTGCCGGCAGGATCGGCGTTTTGTAGTGATGACCTTCCCGGGCATGAAGGTGTCACCGCAAAGCGGCGGTTCTGGGCCTAAGACCCCGTGGTTCTAAAAAGGGGGGGGGGGTCTTATATCACGTGTCCTAGTCTTGCATGTAAAGTCTTAGGATCTATCAAATTTGAACTAACCTGATTGACTACCTCATTTGCTAGACTCAGCCTATACATTCCATTAACTACATAAGCACAGACAAAATAATGCGAGTGAACCATAAGGGTTACTCGACCACCACTAATGTTAAACGACATATCTGCATCGCATAACAGACTAATAGAAATTAAATTAGCAGCTAACGAGGGTATAAATTTAAGATTCTTTAAAAGTAAACGCATACCTGAAGAGAGAGAGTCAGAGTAGCATTCTCCACCCTCAGCATATCAGCTACAATGCCATTTGCAACAGTGATAGTCTCTTTAACATCTTTGACATCCTCCAGAAGCGAAGAATTGTTGCAGACGTGGCAGGTAGCACCTGAATCGAGCCACCACTCTAAACTGGCCTTCCCCTTTCCGACCACGGCAACAAAGTCGGTAGGCGCAGTCTGATAAACCATATTGGCTTTATTATTAGTCCTGGGTGTGCTGGATTCGCAAAGTTTGGGTTGCCTGCAGTCGGAAGCGTAATGACTACACTTGTTGCAGTTGTAGCACTTGTCTTTGAACTTTTTAATCTTTTTGCTAGTGCAATCAACTACGGGTGAACTGGTCGGTGGTCTGGTCTTTTTTAGGCTTAGGCTTGCGCTTAGGATGCATGAGCATGTTAGCAGCAGAGGTCTGCTGGCTAACCGTCTCTAAGGAGTGCCTAGTACGGTTCTCATCATTAATGCATATGAAGCGCTTGAGGTCTTTCTGGATCACCTGTGTCTTTTTCCAATACATCTCCATTTTGAAGGAGTACCATACCGAGGGTAATTTGAAAATTATCGCTCCTACAACAAACCCATATGGCAGAAGGATGTTTTCACTGTTCAGCTTATCCACAAGATTCTCAAAGTCTGCAACATAAGAAAGAATCTCCCTGTCTTTTGTGAAGGTGAAGGCCATGAACTTGTTCACCAAGTGCGTCTTGGACATATTCTCTTCCTCTCTGAACTGCTCCTCTAGTGCGTCCCAGATCTCATTTGCAGTTTTCAACTTGCTGTACGTCTCTACAAGTCTGTTTGAGAGGTAGTTGAGGATGTAAGCACTGCAGAAGTCTTCATCGTTGATTCACTGATCCTCATCTTTTCCTCCTTTAAAGGATTTGAAGTCGGTATGCACTGTGTAGAAGATGTTCAGGTACTTCATGCCGAACTGCGTGTTCCGTTTCCAGGCGCTAAACTCAGTATTGGAGAATTTTTCCAGTTTTATCATCGGCACCGGGGATGTGAGATTGCTTGCTTTTGACATTGTGGGTTCCTAACAAGAAACTTGGAGCGTCACTAGCAATCTAAACAAGAGCAGTAAAACAAGGATATAAATCACTTGAGCGAGGTGACAACAGTGTCAAAGTGAAAGGTCTCAAGCATAACCTCATCTCCATATGTCAGTTATGTCAAAGAAATTGCTTGCTCCTCCAAGCGCAATGACAAGGAACCCTCAAATTGCATGCCCTCTAATAATCTGGAGATTGCTGATGCAAGCTCCTTCACAGACAAAGAAGATCTGCACTGGATCGCCAAATGGAGAGAGACAAAGAGCTGTAGATCTTGATCAAATCCACTGTTCTTCTCTTCTGAATGGCTCTAGGGGCCGGCAGGATCTTCAAACCTCCACCGAGAGAAGTGTAGCGGTGCAAAAATGACGGGAAGAAATCCAGAGCAGCGCTGTCTCCTTTACTCCGGCGGTAGCGAGTGATACTCCTTCAGTTCTTCACGATTGAGAACGATAGCGAGATCCAAAGAAATTGCATAGGATCGACATTCCCGATTTGGATTCGGCGACTCCTCTGAAAGACGCGGCTGATGGGGAGTACTATAGTATCGCGAGATCTTCCTCCCGATCGGTCACGAGCAGCAACCTGGATTCCAAATTGCGGAAAGCGATGGCGGAAGCCTAGGGCAAACGATGACGGTGACTACACGCGAACAACTCGCGATCCACCTTTACGATCATCCACGGGAGCGGCGGCTGGACCCTTCCTTCACGAACTGAGCGGCGCAAGGGAAAACTGAAAGTCCACCTAGTGTCAACTATGTGCACCTATGGGGGGGGGGAATAGGTGACGAGTAGCGCTTTTGCGGAATTTACGAACGTACCTGCACAATAAAAGGAAAAAGCACAGCACACAGAATACACAGGCAGTTTATAGCGGTTCCCCGACTTGGGTACATCCACTTTCCCCCTTCGACCTATCTCCCCAACAAGGGACGACTCGGTCACTTCTCCAACGGGATTGAAATCCAATCCCTGCACTACCGGAAGGAACCCTTCCACACGTGAGAGTCAACACTGCCACAAAACGGGTTGCACCCAACCCTTACAACACGGAACAAAAGTTCCTTTACAACAAAAGTAAATATAGAAAGTACACGAGATACAAACTTCGTTTGGAGACTACGGTGTTCCTCTTCGTTCGACGATGTGTTCGTGAAGTCAACGAAAAGTTTACAACCTTGGTCTCTCTTGGAAAGGATCTTCCCGAAACCGGCGGCGGCAATCCGAGCGGCGGCTTGGTTCGGGATCGACGGCAACGACGATGCGCGGCAGCAGTACTTCTGAGATCCAATCTTCGTTGCAAAGCAAACTAGGTCTACCAACGGTCACTCTAGGATCGGTCGTCTCGATCGATTCGGACGGGGGAGTTTTTCCCGGTCAACAAATCGAGAGACAAGGGATCTCTGGATAGACACGTGAGACTCAAGCTTTGCTAAGCTTCTGTCGCCAGAGATCGGGAAGAAATGCGATCAGCAGCGGCGACGGACTTGCGCGAGCGGCGACGGAGGCGGCGGAGAGATTTCGCGATTTTAGGGTTGCACTCGCTCGACTTCTTTCTGTCTAGGTATTCCATTCAAAATACCCGTGTATAAATACTGTAGTTGACTCCAATATGACCGTTTGTGGGACCCACAAAAGAAATCCCTAAGTCCGGTTCAAACTAGTCCAGAGGCAGAATCCGGTCCAGCAGCATCCTGAGAAAACGCTAAGTGAAAATCGACGAGAATCGCAGGCGATTCTCGATGAATCGGCGAGAATCGTTAGTGATTCTCGCCGAATCACTTATTGATTCTCAACGAATTTCACTTTGTATACATGAGCTGCTTGGCCACCGGTTCGGCGAGAATCACTAGTGATTCTCGCCGAATCTTACTTGGCACCGTTTTGAGGTAGCCAGAAGGAGTCGGCGAGAATCACTAATGATTCTCGTCGATTCGGCGAGAATCACTAGTGATTCTCGCCGAATCGGCGAGAATCACTTGGTGATTCTCGTCGAATTTTCCTTGGACGAATTTTCGTCTTCCACCCATGGGATGCTCCTTGACCCATCCTTGCTCCTTGTCTGCTCCTGCATATTTACAGCTCTGTGCTTGAAAATAAGTGCACTCCAATAGAGAGAGTACACGTATGCCAACACACTGATCTGCTCAACGAGGGATTACGTCGTGCAGACCCGTGTATATTGACCTACTGCACCCTGACATTGGTGTGCACTTAGCGTGGAAAAACTGCAAGCACAACTAGAAGGATTTTATCAAATACATAGTCTATTGACCTTAGCTTGTCCAGGGGCTTCTTCAAATCAGGTACATTGTGGATATAATACCCAACAATCTCCCCCTATTTGAAGAAGCCTAAACCCTATAAGCTAAGGTGAATAGAGCAAATGAGAATGAAAACCATAAACTGAAAAGTGAGTTGAGTGAGTTATCCATTACCAATACCAATTTCTTGGGAGCATGCTTGGAGCCACCTTAGCCTTAGCCGAGAGGGTAATCTCCCCCTTTTCGGCTTCTACAAATCGGGGTCTGTAGCATTTTACCCTTTGCTCCCCCTCAGTTCTTGCACGGGCCTGGAGCCTCTATAGTCTTCATTCCTCATAATTGAGCATCCCCAATTCAGTCTTGAAAAGATTGAACTTGGCCTCGTCTAGGGGCTTTGTGAATATATCAGCAATCTGCTTGTCCGTGGGGACATAACAGAGAGAGATATCTTTGTTCTCCACGTGCACCCGAATAAAGTGGTAGCGTACTTCAATATGCTTCGTTCTGCTGTGCGACACCGGATTGTTGGCAATGGCAATTGCACTGGAGGAGTCGCAGTACATGGGTACTTCCTTGAACTGAAGGTCGTAGTCGGCTAACTGGTTTCTGATCCATAGAAGTTGTGCGCAACAGCTTCCTGCCGAGATGTACTCTGACTCTGCTGTGGAGGTTGCAACACAATTCTGTTTCTTGCTGTTCCATGAGATAAGCCTCCTGCCGAGGAATTGAAACGTCCCGGAGGTGCTTTTCTTGTCATCCCTGCTCCCTGCAAAATCAGCATCTGAAAAGCCTATTAGCTCGACATCATTGTTTCTCGGGTACCACAAGCCAAGATTAGGAGTACCTTTAAGGTATCTCAGAATTCGCTTTGCAGCGACATAGTGAGATTCCTTAGTGTGCACCTGATATCGGGCACAGACACATGTGGAGAACATAATATCCGGTCGACTGGCAGTAAGGTAGAGCAGGGATCCAATGATGCTTCTGTATTTGGTTTCATCAAAAGGTTTACCTTTCTCATCCTTATCCAGAGACATGGTGGATCCCATTGGAGTCCTCATAGAGGTTGCACTCTCCATACCGAATTTCTTAAGGAGTTCATTTGTGAACTTCGTCTGAGAGATGAAGATTCCATCCTCAGACTGTTTCACTTGAAGTCCTAAGAAATACTTGAGCTCTCCCATACTGCTCATTTCAAACTTTCCTTGCATAAGTTTAGAGAACTTTTTGCAAAGATTGTTGTCCGTTGAGCCGAATATTATGTCATCGACATAGATTTGCACCAGCAAAATCTTGCCTTTGACTTCCCTGAGAAACAATGTCTTATCTATTTTACCTCTGGAGAACTTGTTCTCAAGAAGAAAACTAGATAATGTCTCATACCAAGCTCGTGGAGCTTGTTTCAACCCATATAAGGCCTTATTAAGAAAATAAACGTGATTGGGATAAGTAGGATCGACAAAACTTGGGGGTTGATCGACGTATACTTCCTCTTTCAGGTCTCCATTCAGGAATGCCGATTTCACATCCATTTGATAGACTGTGAATCCTTTGTGTGAAGCATACGCCAGGAACAACCTGATTGCCTCGAGCCTTGCTACTGGTGCGAAGGTCTGGTCGAAGTCAATCCCTTCCTCCTGTCTGTAACCTTGAGCAACCAGCCTGGCCTTGTTCCTTACGATGACACCATGTTCATCCAGCTTGTTTCTGAAGATCCACTTCGTGCCAATCACATTCTGCTTGTATGGTCTGGGAACCAGCGTCCAAACATTGCAACGTTCGAATTGATGTAGTTCCTCTTGCATGGCCAGAATCCATGCCGCATCCTTGTTCGCCTCGTCGAACTTCTTTGGCTCAACCTGTGACAGGAAGCTAAGATGCAATACTTCGTTAACTGTACCTCTTCGAGTTCTGACACCAACACGAGGATCCCCGATGATCTGATCTCTAGGATGATCTCTCACGTGTCGGAGCTCTAGAAGTCTGGCGTCTGGAGCTTCAACTACTTCTTGGGCTTCTCTTTCTTCTAAGAGATTTGTTCCATCTTGATATTCAACATTTTCAGATGACGTGGAGGTGGAAACTTTGACGTACTTGGGAGCGTCATCTTTAGGGATCTCATCCAGACTCAGTTGTTCAAGTCTAGCACCTGCATCTTCAAGAATACTACTGGAAGAATTACTGTTAAGCAAACTTCCTTCATCAAATACAACATTTATTGATTCTTCTACCACTAGGGTTTTCTTATTGAAGACCCTATATGCCCGACTATGGGAACTATAGCCCATGAATATGCCTTCGAAGCATTTTTCACCGAATTTAGTACGCGGGTACTTCCCATTATTCAGTACATAGCATCTGCAACCAAAAATCCTCAAGTAGGACATGGTTGGTTTCCTGCCTTTCAGTAGCTCGTAGGGCATCTTACGATGATGCTTGTTGATCAATGCTCGGTTTTGTACATGACATGCCGTATTGACACCCTCTGCCCAGAAGTATTCCGGAGAGAAGCGTCTTTCAACATTGTCGTGCAGGCTTCAATGAGAGTTCTATTTCTCCTCTCCGCAACTCCATTTTGCTGAGGAGTGCGCTGGGAGGAAAACTCATGAAAGATACCTTGTTCTTCACAAAATTCTGTCATTGCACCAGATTCGAATTCTGTTCCATGGTCACTTCTGATTTTGACCATGGAGCAGTTAAATTCGTTCTGAACCTGCTTGACAAAATTAGTGAAGATGTCAAACGTATCTGACTTTCATTTCAAAAAGAACACCCATGTAAACCGAGAATGATCATCAACTATCACTAGCGTATAGGACTTGCCTCCCAAGCTATGAACTTGCATTGGACCAAACAAGTCCATATGCAAAAGGTAAAGACATCGGGAAGAGTCTTTGTCAGCGATGCTCTTAAAGGTATCCCGAGTCTGTTTGCCCATCTGGCATGCAGGACATGGGCTATCTTTGATGCACTTGATACTGGGAGCATCCCTTACCAAGTCCTTAGAAAACAGCATACTAATTGTCTTGAAATTAATATGTGCCAATCTCTTGTGCCATTGTTCACAAAGAGATGCACTGCCTGTTGCCACAAGGCATACGGGGGTAGATGAATCTAAACTGAGAAAATCTAAACAAAAGATATTTCTGCTCCTAATGCCTGATAATACCGTTTCAGAAGAGGTACGTGAAATTATCAGACATTTATCCTTGCAGAACTTAACGTCATAACCTTTATCACATAACTGACTTACACTGATCAGGTTATGGTTTAACCCTTCAACATAAGCCACGTCGGTGATAGAGATTATACCGTTGGAAATCATATCATAACCTCTGGTGACTCCTCGATCTGACCCTCCAAAGATGACTTTGGGTCCATTCTCGACTGGAGTGTAATCACGCAGCAGGCTTCTTGTCCCGGTCATATGCCGGGAGCATCCACTGTCCAAATACCAGATCGGCGTTTTGGTGGCCTTTGGACATTCCTGCAAAACAAAATTAATTTGCCTTAGGAACCCAATCGAACTTGGGTCCTAGATTCCTGGTTAGCACACTCCCCCTCGGTTGGTTAACCCTACGAGTGGTCGGTCTCGCATTGCTAACATGGGAGTCTCGTAGTTCCTTGGATTAAACCAACAATCCACGGCAAAGTGACCGACTTTGCCACAGCACCAACAGTCAAATCTGTTGTACCTCTTCCTAGGCTCCTGCCTTACCCTGGGAACGGTGGGTACTGCTGGGGCCTTGGATCTGGAGGTGGAGGCCTCATGGTGACAACAGTCGCATGACTTTGTCACCTTCTGTATAACAGGCTTGGCTTTTGGTGCCTGTTTTCCATTATGGCCGCTAGAGAACGGACCATAATTTCCTATGTGGATTTCCTCATAAGGTGCCTTGAGGGCACTCTCACCGAAGTTCTGGGGAAAGTTCCAACCGTCATACCGGCTCTTTGGCTTTGCAACCGAGGGCCGGAAATGATGCCCAAATGTTGACTCAAAGTCGTGTTGGTTGCAAGGAAAGCCAGGCTTTCTGAACGCAACAGGACTAAGAGGAGCCTTACCCTTTTCATCAGCAGAGGCCTTCTTGGCGGCCTTATTCTTCCTCTGGTTCTTGTTTCTCCTAGATGAAGAACCAGATACCCCTATATGCCCCAAGCCAGCTCCTTTGGCCTGAGCAGAGAAGGTATCAACGACTGGAAGAACTGTTTTTGGCATGGAGAAGCTCTTAACGATCTTCCTTTCTGCCGCAAGTAGTTCTTCCAACTTGTCGACTTCCTCCTGCTTTAGATCAAGGAGCTTCAAAGACTCTGAATGCTTGGAAGTTAGGTCAAGGTGTTCCTGTCGGAGAGAAATCAAGCTAGTGACCTCTTCCCTTAGGGATACACACTCACCCTTAAGGAATTTTACTTCCTTCTTCTCAGCCTTCAATCTCTTTCTGCACTCATCGAAAGTGTTGAGCAGAAGCTCATACTTCTCGAGGAGCTCAGCTTCACGGGCTGAAGGGCCATCCTCAGGTTCATCATCCTGAGACTCAGGATCAGAGTCGGAGTAGGAGAGAGGGGTGTGAGCTTTTACCTTCCCAGTAAATGGGGGACATTCTCCTTCTGAGTCGGAGCGACCCACCAGCCCGAAGTAGGCTTCCTCATCATCACTGGAGTCTGAGGAATCAGACTCACTTAGTGTCTTTGGCCTTCTTGCGATGTAGCTCCGCTCCTTCTTCTTATCTCTGGAGGATTTGAGATCCTCTCCTTTCCCTTTTTCTCTTTTGCTTTGATGGCAGTCGGCCACGACGTGTCCTGGCTTATTGCATCCAAAGCAAATAATATCAGAAGAACGATGTTTGTTAGGTTTAGATGCATACCTGTCAGAAGAATAATTTTTCTTCTGATGCCTGGAGGAGGAGCTGTCTTTCTTTCTTTGATTCCTCATCTTGAGGAACTTCTTGAACTCTCGGGTGATGAGGGAGAAATCCTCCTCCGACAGGTCTGAGCCGGAGGAGCATGGTTCAGAGTCCTCCTCCTCTTCCTTACTCCTCGCACGGTATGACATCGCACCCTTGCCCTTTCTGGAGTAACTGGCTTTTAGGGCCACAGTCTTTTCTTTTGCAGCAACCTTCTCTGCTTCTTCCTCTGCCTTCCTGGTGTTCAGCTGAAGTTCATAGGACATCAGCTTCCCAAACAGGATTTGTGGATCAGTTTCTGCTAGTCTGCCAAATTCTCTGATGGCGCAGATCTTTGTGTCCCATTCCTTAGTAAGGGACCTAAGGAATTTGTCATTGAGTTCACCATTGGTGAACACTCTTCGTAGCCCTTGAGGGCGTTGACAATCTTCAGGAAGTTCTCGTATGTGACTCCGATTTCTTCCTTAGGCCCTTGCCTGAAGGCCTCATATTTTTGGTTCAGGAGGGATCTCCGATCATCCCTCACTTCATTAGTGCCCTCCATTAGGATGATCAGGCACTGCCAGATCTACTGAGCAGTCCTGCAGTTGCTGAAATTTTGCATCATGGAATCATCAACTGCGCTCACCAGAATGTTTCTTGCCTTCTTGTCCAGTCCCACGAGCACCATCTCATCTTTGTCCATTTCAGAAAGTGTCTTCGGCACCTTCTTGGTGGGATCGATGGTGGAGGCCTTGGTGGGGACATAAGGTCCCTCCTCCACGATCATGAAGAGTCGAGGATCGACTGCTTCCATGTAAAACCTGATTCTTTCCTTCCAGATCGGAAAGTTTAGCCTGGTGCATACTGGGATCTTGCCGGAGAACTTGAGCCTGTCCATAGTAGATATTTGTCTTCTTCTTGACAGTAGGGGCAGGATTCAACTCAAGGTGTTGACCTTTTTGATGAGTAACCTCGCTCTGATACCACTTGAAAGTCCACCTAGTGTCAACTATGTGCACCTATGGGGGGGGTATAGGTGACGAGTAGCGCTTTTGCGGAATTTACGAACGTACCTGCACAATAAAAGGAAAAAGCACAGCACACAGAATACACAGGCAGTTTATAGTGGTTCCCCGACTTGGGTACATCCACTTTCCCCCTTCGACCTATCTCCCCAACAAGGGACGACTCGGTCACTTCTCCAACGGGATTGAAATCCAATCCCTGCACTACCGGAAGGAACCCTTCCATACGTGAGAGTCAACACTCCCACAAACGGGTTGCACCCAACCCTTACAACACGGAACAAAAGTTCCTTTACAACAAAAGTAAATATAGAAAGTACACGAGATACAAACTTCGTTTGGAGACTACGGTGTTCCTCTTCGTTCGACGACGTGTTCGTGAAGTCAACGAAAAGTTTACAACCTTGGTCTCTCTTGGAAAGGATCTTCCCGAAACCGGCGGCGGCAATCCGAGCGGCGGCTTGGTTCGGGATCGACGACAACGACGATGCGCGGCAGCAGTACTTCTGAGATCCAATCTTCGTTGCAAAGCAAACTAGGTCTACCAACGGTCACTCTAGGATCGGTCGTCTCGATCGATTCGGACGGGGGAGTTTTTCCCGGTCAACAAATCGAGAGACAAGGGATCTCTGGATAGACACGTGAGACTCAAGCTTTGCTAAGCTTCTGTCGCCGGAGATCGGGAAGAAATGCGATCAGCAGCGGCAACGGACTTGCGCGAGCGGCGACGGAGGCGGCGGAGAGATTTCGCGATTTTAGGGTTGCACTCGCTCGGCTTGTTTCTGTCTAGGTATTCCGTTCAAAATACCCGTGTATAAATACTGTAGTTGACTCTAATATGACCGTTTGTGGGACCCACAAAAGAAATCCCTAATTCTGGTTCAAACTAGTCCAGAGGCAGAATCCGGTCCAGCAGCATCCTGAGAAAACGCTAAGTGAAAATCGGCGAGAATCGCAGGCGATTCTCGACGAATCGGCGAGAATCACCAAGTGATTCTCGACGATTCGTCGAGAATCGTTAGTGATTCTCGCCGAATCACTTATTGATTCTCAACGAATTTCACTTTGTATACTTGAGCTGCTTGGCCACCGGTTCGGCGAGAATCACTAGTGATTCTCGCCGAATCTTACTTGGCACCGTTTTGAGGTAGCCAGAAGGAGTCGGCGAGAATCACTAATGATTCTCGTCGATTCGGCGAGAATCACTAGTGATTCTCGCCGAATCGGCGATAATCACTTGGTGATTCTCGTCGAATTTTCCTTGGACGAATTTTCGTCTTCCACCCATGGGATGCTCCTTGACCCATCCTTGCTCCTTGTCTGCTCCTGCATATTTACAGCCCTGTGCTTGAAAATAAGTGCACTCCAATAGAGAGAGTACACGTAGGCCAACACACTGATCTGCTCAACGAGGGATTACGTCGTGCAGACCCGTGTATATTGACCTACTGCACCCTGACATTGGTGTGCACTTAGCGTGGAAAAACTGCAAGCACAACTAGAAGGATTTTATCAAATACATAGTCTATTGACCTTAGCTTGTCCAGGGGCTTCTTCAAATCAGGTACATTGTGGATACAATACCCAACAAAAACCTTGTCGGTATTGTACCTTCCGGCGGAGTTCTGTTCACGCGAGAGAAGGAGCGGCGGGATTTCCCGATCTGCTAGGGCAGGAGAACCAGAGAGCAGCTGCGCTCGAAATCCCGAGCATGATTAACTCCTCCTTCACGATCAGCCGAGGCAAACACGATCGACAGCGGCGTGAGAGGATCGCGAGCAGTTGATTCCTCCACACGACAGGAAGATTGAGGCTTCATTTGTTTCAGCGTTGGTGGATCGATCCGGCGGCTGGAAACGGAGTGTTTGAAATGGAGGGGGGAGGTGGCTGCTTCAAACAGAGCTTTTTGGGGCGTTTCTCAAGGCGGGCGGGTGGAAACGGAGGAAATGCCGCCGGAGGTTCATTTGTTTACCCGCCTTCGGGCGGCGTTTACCCAAAACGGAGCATCGAAATGCCCAAATAAATAGAGCCTGAGAGAGTCGACGGGTGAGAACGCGCTTGACGGCTGCGGGAGCGGGGGCTAGGGCAAAACGAAAACTCTTCGAGAATTTTAAGAGTGCTCGAAGCATCCGCGTGACCGTCAAGTTTGGAACGGACAACTCGTTGCCCTAGCATGGGTATTTATTGACAAACCCTAAATACCCGACTACGGGTTGTAGGACTCCTATCGGATCCTAACCGCAAACCTATTAAGCACCCGTCACACCTGTTTCAATATACCTCAACACTCTAGAGGTCCGTTCCCACGGGTTTTTCTCCACATTGGATGAGAACCCAAACCCAATAGAAATAACTTGCAGATCTATTAACAAAGTCGTTATATCGCACACGATTTGAATAACTGCACACAAAAATGGGAGTCAGAATAACCTTAGCTTAAGGAAGGGATAATGAACTAAGCCAAACATACGTCGACACCTCTTCGTATCAGTGCAGTGGATGACACCTCCCTCTGCAGATCCAGATGAAGAAACCACTTGCAGAGAAACAATGATGAAGACGAAATGTTGTACAAGTTAAAATAATGTTATATGCAGGTCATTTTCAGCTATATGCATTTCAAGGAGAAATCTAGACAAACTACTAAAAAATAATAGGAAGTGATGAACCTGTAGAGGACTGGCTTGCATATAACCATGATGAAATTTTATGCCTTGCACATAGCCAAAATGAGCCTGCATATAGTTATTGCCTAAAACAGTATAATATAATACCTGCCTTCGTGTACTACCACCCACTATCAGTGGCAGAACTAGGATTTTCCCAAAGCCCGGGCACAAAAAATTGTTTGATACAATGGAGAAACTTGGTTGATTTTTTTCTAGTATCGAACAAATCTCTTGCATTGAATTAGTCGAATTTAGACAATTGGAGAACCTTATATACCCAACAATCATGAAGTTGACTTATGAAAGAACTCTCATGAAACAATTGGATGAGAAAGAACTCTCATGAAACTTGGTTGACTTAAGGTTTTACTAGATGTGAATTGTATCCTCTTGGATAGACTTTTGACTGCTGAAAGAACTCTCATGAAACAATTGGATGAGAAATAGAAAGCAGTTTCCATGAGTTGTCAACCCATAGTATTGAGAAAAATAAAGAGCACCAAGGCTAACAATGGTAACTGATACAAGATTCATGATATTTAGATCGCGATTAAGAGGTGTTTCTATTGCATTCAAAAAAAATCCTCATTACATAGATACATAAAATTACTTAGAAGCATTCTATCAAATACTTAAAATGCAGAAAAAAGGTAAGAGTTAAAAACCAGTAAGAACATAGAATGCAACAGATTCTGCTCTCTATAAAAAAAACCTAATTTCCTTTATCTATGAAATCAATGTGAGATGTTAGAGACTGGAAAAGAAATAATTAAAATAAAACTTCAGTTTCTTCTGCCAGCAGCCTGGGTGTTTTTTTTAATCTAAATTACCTTTATAAAGGTCAAAAGAAGAAATAGATTACCTTGTCTTCCCCAAGCATGAGATTTGGATTCAGCACCATCGCTCCAACTTCCCACCATTATTAGCAGATCCGTAGCTGTCAGATAAAAATGGCGAAGATTCTCCATCGTTAGTAATTTGCTTCACGTTCCAAACGCAGGTCCGACACCAAACTGAACTGAATGTCCTCCCTATAATTCTCTCTCTGCAAACTTTGGGAAAAAAAACCCGCCGTGTGTTCTCCGCCGATCTCATCCCCACGGTTTTTTCTTCTTTGATCCATGGTATCAAATCACAAGGGATCTGCAGCGTTCCAATGAATCAACTACGCGGATGATGATGGAAATTAAGGCGGGGGCGAGGAGAGTTGCGGAAGATGGGAGGGAATGGGAGGGATGTGAATGCTCTAGTGGGAATTCGCGAAAAACATGGTCGGGCACGTGCCCGACCGTGTCTTAACCTGGGTCCGCCCGTGCCCAATATCTTCTATAAATAACACCCAGCATGTCATTCTTCTTAAAAGAGATATAATGGAGACTCTTCTGTAACACCCTCATCCGTCACATGGAATATAACAGAAGTTCCGGCCGGGGCCCCACGCCATATGCCACGAACATTCAACGGAATTTTGTATTAATACCACGATAACAGCATAGGAATACACATCCTAACTCAGAGCATTCTAGTAGAAGCTTTTAGAACAGTTGTAAGAACCCATACAAATCACATGAATGTCCACTACAACCACATTAGGAATGAAAAAGCATACACCAAACCTTTGGCCTTATGGCCTTACAATATTTCGATCAATAAAAGTGTCTTATATACATCGGCTAGCAGGCCGGCCACATATGAACATAATAAATACTTTGCTTTGGCCTTCAAGGGTCAGCACAACACCAAGGGCTTCAGCCTGCTACTTGTCACTAGGCTCACATGTTCCTGTCTAAGAACAATCCACCGCACGGTGACAAACAAGGCAACGGTCAGCTAAAGCTGACCAAATTATAACGACTCCGCCCCCAAATCGGGGCGGCGGTGTTCCTTCCCTGCATTTCATTAGTATAATCAAATATGATAGTTAAAGTACAATTTAAGCACACCTCACCATAGGCGTAGGCATGCACAGCCACACACCCCGTGCACACAGGGCACATTATCGGTGAACCCGGTCCACCACCGCCCCCAGGACGGCAACATCGTGAGCATTTTAGTCTTTACGGCCGAAGCCTAAGACCCGCCCTCCACGCCATCGGTAAGTGCCACGTACATTAGGTCTCTTTAACCGAACCACATAGAGCCGGTACGGTTCCACTCAACCCGTTGCTCACACCACCACGTCAATTTAAGTCATAGGCGCGGGTCAAGCTTCCCTGAATTCCGAAGTATCGATCATACAATAGTACATAACCCGGTTATGCACAAGATTGGCTCGCAGGCCAAACCAACTGGGCTCCCAGAGCACATAGCCTCACAACACTGGCCCCCAGGTCTCAAAGAGACAGGCCTCGCAATAACAGAGCTACCACCGCGCGGTACCTAGCAAAAATACATTTCTGCCCAGTTTTCCGGGTGCACCTTGGAGTTAGTCCACAAGGCTCCTTGTTGTAGTCTACCACGTAGAAAACCCGAAGAACAAACGGCACGAAGTCTTCTCTGACAATACATGCATAATTAAACATCACCGATCCAGACCAACATGTCCGGATAGGATTCACACACCATGCCTATGCCCGTACTTCGATTTCGGACTCTATATGCACGACTACGGGGATAAACCATATCTACCCGAAGGAATACCTCACACTCACCGCCCACTCACGGGAGAGAGTTTCCTATGCAAAAAGGAAGAGGGCTTCACATGTCCAAGTAGAGAATCATTACCCTAGATGTTCGCTTCGGCGCAAAGGAAAACTAGCCGTATGAAAAGCACCACAACGGACTCGCCTCCGCGGATCTGGACTCGGCTTGCGATTCGGAGCTCCGAAGCTCCAACAATGGCCGGAATCCTCCTTCTTCTTCTCCCTTTGCTCTCCCCTCTCTCTACCTCTTAGAAAGGGAAAAGGCCAAGTGAAATGAGGCATAAAACCTCATTTCCTGGACTTATACCAATAGGAGGAATTCTAGGCCATCAGATCCCTCTAAAGTGAAGCGAACGGCCTAGATTGAACTTTAAAATCATCTACCTAGGGCCGCACACGGCTTGTAACATGCCCGTGTCACAGGCCCTGTCTCACTTTCTTACGAGAATTCGTCGATCTCCGAATCAGGACCCGGCTTTTGACATGCCCGTGTCAGCGCTTGACACGCCCGTGTCAGACCTGGACACGCCCGTGTGCCTCAATCGACATAGAAACTGTCACGCCCGAACATGACATTGCTTCGGACACACCCATGTCACAGGGCGTGTGAAACCATAATGGCTCAAAAGCTCTCAAAAACACTACCCGTTCATATACGAGTTTTGGGGCGTTACAATACTCCCCCCTTTAAAGAATTTCATCCCGAAATTACAGAATGGATAAGTACCCAAAACTAAATGGTACCTGAGTAGAAAAGCTTGGCATACTCCTCAAGCATGGTTTGCTCCCGCTCCCACGAAAGCTCCTCACGACCACAATTGTCTCATCGGACCTTGACCATCCTGATAGATTTGTTCCGCAATTATTTGACCTCCGCATCCTAGATTCGAATGGGTCTAACTTTCGTTGTTAGCCCACTATCGACCGATACTTGATCCGCAGCAACACTTGCGTTGGTTCTATCACTGCTTTGCGTAGGACCGAGATGTGGAATACTTCATGTGAACCACTCAGCTCTATCGAAAGAGCCAACCGATAGGCAGCTTTACCAACCCGCTCCAAGATCTCAAAAGGCCCAATATACCTCGAAATAAGATTCTTTAAGCGTCTAATCATTGATACACCTTTAAACGACCTTATCTTGAGGTATACCCAGTTGTCCACCGCAAACTCCATGTTCTGATGCTTGGCGTTGTAGTAATTGGCCTGTCTATCTTGAGTAATCAGTAGTCGTTCTTGAATCAACCGAATAGTTGACGTAGCATATTCAGCCTCTCTTCGCCTATAAAGCTTTGATTCTCCTGTTTCTACCCAAACCAAAGGTGTATGGCACCTCCTTCCGTATAGAGCCTCAAAAGGCGGCATCTGAATACTGGCTTGGTAGCTGTTCTTGTATGCAAACTCAATCATATAAAGGTGGTCCTCCCACCCTTTACCAAAGTCCAATGCACATATACAAAGCATGTCTTCCATCGTCCTGTTCACCCTTTCAGTTTGCCCATCTGTCTGTGGGTGAAAAGTTATGGTGAAGTTAAACTTGGTACCCAACAACTGATAAATGAGCCTCCAATCGTTGGATGTGAACCGACCATCACAGTCACTAACGATGGTCCGCGGTACACCATGCAAACAAACTATATTATCCACATAAAGCTTCTCCAGCTTCTCCATGAAATCATCCTTCCTATTGGCTATAAAATGTGACACCTTCGTTAAACGATCAACAATCACCCAAATGACATCGTTCCCCTTGTGCGATCTAGACAAACCGTGTACAAGATTCATAGAGATTTCATCAAACTTCCACACCAGTACAGGCAAGGACTTTAGAAATCCACCTGACTTCTTGCATTCGTCCTACACCATCGCACAAGTCTGACACTTCGCCACGTATAGCGCTATGTCTTTCTTCATACCTGGCCACCAGAACAGCGTCTTCATGTCTTTGAACATCTTTTTGCTCCAAGGGTGAATTGAGTACTTGGTAAAATGCATCTGGTACATAAAATCTTCTCGCAATTTCCCAACATTAGGGATGCTAAAATGACCACCTTTCCAAATAAGGCCATCGTCAACATAAAACTGGTCATTTGACCCATCCACGGACTCGGCCAAGCGACGTTTCAAGCTTACGCCCAACTCCAAGGTTTGTCGAATCCTGTCTACGAGGTCGAATTGAACCTCTGTCCAACTAAAGCATGCATTAGCACTAGATTCCTTGTCAACACACGAGATCTCCAAAGCCTTCAATTCATGAATGAGACGCTCATCATGCATCTGCAACCAGTTGGCCTGTACAGGAGTTCTACGGCTCAGAGCACCTGCCACAACTTTCCACTTCCCGGGAATATAATGAATTTTGTATGTGTAGTCCCCAAGGAACTCCAACCACCTATGCTGCCGCATGTTAAGATCCTTCTGATCAATCAGATACTTCAGAATCTTGTGATCTGAATAAATATCGACCTTTACTCCATACAGGTAATGCCTCCAAAGCTTGACAGCGAATACTACAGCCGCCAACTCCAAGTCATGGACTGGGTAGTTCCTCTCATGTACCTTTAACTGACGTGATCCATAGGATTTCACTGACCCGTGCTGAAGCAGAACACATCATAACCCACTCCTAGAGGCATCAGTGTAAACCTCAAATCCTTTAGAACCACAAGGCGAACATAACACAGGTGTCGTGGTCAAACGACACTTTAGTTCTTCGAAATCTTGTGTGTATTCAGGAGACCAAACGAACTTTTGATCCTTCCTTATCAGAGTAGTGAGGGGCAATGCTATCAATGGGAAGTTCTCCACGAAGCACCTGTAATAGCCGGCAAGCCCCAGAAAACTCCGTACATCCGCCACTGAAGACAACACAGGCCACTCTCGTATAGCAACTATCTTTGATGGATCTACTGCAATACCTTCTCCACTAATCACGTGACTAAGGAATGCTACCAAAGACAAAAAAAATCGCATTTGGAGAACTTGGCATACAGTTGATTCCTCCTCAATCTATCCAATACCATATGTAGGTGCTTGAAATGATCCTCCTCGCACTACGAGTACACCAGTATATCGTCGATAAAGACTATCACGAACTGGTCCAAGTATTCTCTGAACGTTCTATTAATCAAATCCATCGACACGGATGGCGCATTCATCAGCCCAACAACATGACAGTGAACTCATAATGCCCATAATGTGTGCTGAAAGCCGTCTTGGGAATGTCACTTTCCCTTATTCGCAGCTGATAGTATCCAGATTTCAGATCCAACTTTGAGTACACAGTCGACTCCACTAGCTGGTCGAACAGATCATCAATCCTTGGGATCGGATAATTATTCTTTTTCATTAGCTTATTCAACTCCCGGTAATCAATGCATAGGCGTAAGCTTCCGTATATTCTTAACAAAGAGAACCAGGCGCGCTCCAAGGCGACGAACTTAGACGCACATAACCCATGCTCTACTAATACCTAAAGTTATGCGTTCAACTCTTCCATTTCCCTTGGTGTTAAGGGGTAAGGAGACCGCAACATTGGTTTGGCACCTGGCACCACATACTAACGTACTTTTAACTTAGTCTAGCGCTAGGTGTTCAGTTCTAGTGTGACTCCTTTGAGTTGTAAAACAATATAAGCACGCTACTCCAAGAGTTAGTCCATGCCACAGATTATGTCAAACTCCACTGGGCAGAATAGACGTTTCCACGTCAAAGGCTTGACTTCCTATTCGCACTCTCAAGCAACAAACGTTTTTCACGCACATCGAACACCCGCTCGATAACAACATATCCAACTTACCTTACTCCACTGAAGTAGGTACTCCGTTATGAGACACGAAGATCTCAAATAGGAAGGAGTGTGAAGCCCCTGCATTGAACAGCTCTCGAGCCGGAACGTCCAAAATCATAACGAACTGTAAAACATAGCAATCATACAACCAAAGCATAAGACGTAAGGTATGGAAAACACTAACTCTAAACTCTAGAGCATACCTGACACCATGCCTCCTTGCTTGATGGCCTCCTGCTGGCCTTGGTTATAGACTCTCGATTGGGCTGGAGCTCGATGGGAGGCGGTTGAATCTACCGCTTTTCCCTTATTAGCACAAGTTTCCCCTGACCTCCGCTCTGATTTGCCACTCCAACAGTCTCGAGCCATATGACCTATCTTGCCACATGTATAACAAGTAAGCGTAAGTCGCCCTGCAATGGCTCCCGACTTAGATTTCTTTGACTTTGGGGCATCACCACGACAATCTTGGGCTAAGTGTCCTAAGTTGCCACAAGTATAGTAAGTATATGGAGCTCGACTAGTAGATGTTCTAGATCTCTTAATCCTCTTCCTGCAGTATTCAGACTTTGCTGAACCTGTAGAGTTTGGTACCCGGAACTCTGACGTCTTGTTGACTTTTGCCAACTCTTCTTCCAATGATCTAGCCGACTCCACCAATGCTCGGAATCCAAGTAGCTTTGGTCCTACCAACAACAGTCGTAAATCATCGCGCAGAACGTTGTAAAATCTATTAACTGTGTCATGTTCATTCTCCATCTCAAACCCTGAGTATCTCCTTATCAAGACAAACACATGCAAATACTCATCCACTGAGTGTGTTCCCTGAGTCAAACATATACTTAACTGCTGCTCTGATGTTCTACCACATTCCCTTTGCTCCAGCACGCCAATCGGTATTGCAACCATCCAAAGGATAGGGGGCTGCACATGCCCTTCATGTTGGGCTTTGAACATAGCGAACACCGCTTCAACCACCATCCGAATGGTTTCTACAGAAGGAGGGGTCGCACACACGTCGCTAGGTGCACTACTCTCTTTGAAAAGTTGTTGTTGCGGACTGTCGCGCACCGCTCCTCGTCACCTAGAGTCGTACAACACACCATTAAACGACCAAACAAAATTGCAAAAAGCAATTACAAGAACACGCAAGTTCCTCAAACAAGTGTATTTTCATTCCTAAGCGGACATTCATGAGTTCTTTTCATATTATAACGATGACGCACATACATGTACTCACCACTCCTTAAAAGAATTCATCCACCAATTCAAATAAGCAAGACCGACACCGTAGTCTGATACCAAATTCTAACACCCCCATTCATCACATGGAATAAAACAGAAGGTCCGGCCGGGGCCCACGCAATATGGCACGAACAGTCAGCGGAGTTACGTATTAATACCACGATAACAACATATGAATACGCATCCTAACTCAGATCATTCTAGCGAAAGCTTTTAAAACAGTTGTAAGAACCCATACAGATCACATGAATGTCCACTACAACCACATTAGGAATGAAAAAGCATACACCAAACCTTTGGCCATATGGCCTCAAAATAGTTCGATCAATAAAAGTGTCTTACATATATCGGATCGTAGGCCGGCCACACATGAACATAATAAAATAAACACTTCGCTTTGTACTTAATGGGACAACACAGCACCAAGGGCTTCAGCCCGCTACTTGGCACTAGGCTTACCTGTTCCTGCATAAGAACAATCCACCGCACGGTGGCAAACAAGGCAACGTTCAGCTAAAGCTGACCAAATTATAACGACCCCGCTCGCAAATCGCGGCGGCGGTGCTCGTTCCCTATATTTCATTAGTATAATCAAATATGATAGTGAAAGTACAATTTAAGCACACTTCACCACAGACGTAGGCACACACAGCCACACACCCCGTGCACATAGGGCACATTCTAGATGAACCCGGTCCATCACTGCCCCCAGGATGGCAACATCGTGAGCATTTTAGTCTTTACGACTGAAGCCTAAGACCCACCCTCCATTTCATCGGTAAGTGCCATATACATTAGGTCTATTTAACCGAACCACATAGAGCAGGTACGGTTCGACTCAACCTGTTGCTCACACCGCCACGTCAATTTAAGCCAGAGGCGCGGGTCAAGCTTCCCCGAATCCCGAAGTATCGATCATACAATAGTACCTAACCTGGTTATGCACAAGGTTGGCTCGCAGGCCAAACCAACTGGGCTCCCATAGCACACAGCCTCACAATACTGGACCCCAGTGTCACAACCCACATTTTCACCTCATATAAAGAGCTTATCAGAGTAAGGGAAAATGCGCGTCATGATGCCACGTCACCAGTGGATAACTGCAGACGCTCAGGCAGACACCAAACTAAACATGAAGAAAGGTTCTTTTTAAGTTATTTTAAGGAAAATCAGTTAAGTGCAGTAGCTAGCCGTATCCCTCGGCTTAGTGGCTCATCTACTCTATGAATCAAAATATATTATACGTTGCGAAAAAATACTTGATTAGATTAACTCAAACATCCTACATGAGTAAAAATGCCCCTAAAGGACAGCTCATGCTATGCAAGACTCTAAATTTATTATAGTAGGAAAGATAACGTTTACGGTCGCTAAAAATAACAAGTTAGGGATTCAAATTATGCAATGCATGAAGTAATAGTAGTAGATTTTATAGTTGAAAATACCAAACATGCATTCCTAGCATAAATCCTCCCAGAGAACAAGTAATCCACATCCACATTTAAAGAAATGAGCTGCTAGCAAGTATCAAACAACTAACAATTGATTGGGCGCCAACAAACTGACATGAACCCACGAACAAAAGCATGTATGAACTAGTAAAACTAAACAAACAACAAACTACCTCGCTATGACGAGGCAACAACCACAGCCAACACTGCCGCACAAAAAACTCCAAAACCAGCACTGCTAACTGCTACTGCTCTGAACCTGGGGCATTCCAAAGACAGAACACCTCAGCAAGATGGTACAAATGGTGGCAGGAAAAGTAATAAGCCAAAATAAATAAAGGTCAATAGGGGTACCAACCCAAGACCAAAAGCACTGAAGTAAAGTACAAAAGAAAACTGGGCATCAACAGGAAAAGAACTCTTACGTGATTTGTCACGTTCCACAAGGGTACACCAGACGCACAAGGCTATAAGGTGACTACATGAATATTTCACTAGAAAGAAAATACAAAACCTTTATTAGGCACCTATGGTCGACTCTACCCAAAAACACGGGCGAAATGGTCACTCTTGGACACACCACCCAAAAAAAATGGGCGAGGTGGTCACTCTTGGACACACCACCCAAAAACAAAACGGATATATAATCCGTCTAACTGCGTGGGAGTCTCATACTCTCCACCATACACTGCAGACATCCAAAAACCAGGTAGACTTCCACATGGCACTAATGAAGGTAACAAACACTACAGATATGGAATCGTCCACTAACTGCCGCATTCAAGAAATGCAAAGAAACCACAACACAAATATCTCGAGATTTGGCTCGTCAGACTCTACTTGACATTACTAGATACAAGACAAGGTTGATCAACCTCTAGGAGCTATTTACAGTCCTAGATAAATTCTAACGCGTTTAATAACGAAAGCTAAGGCATGCATAGACATCACTAAGACACACCAGGAAAAATTAACCAAAACCAGACAAGATCGGGCTTTCCAAGACAAAACCTTACAACAACAAAGGATCGCTGAAACGATTAATCATAACAATGATTTGGAAGAATAAGCGCAAAAAAATTTTAAAGAACATGAAAGTATAGCCGTTACCAGTAGATCGGGGAAAAAGGCTATGGGAGGAGTTGAAATCTAGAAAAAAATGGTCAAAAAGGGGATTAGGGCCGAAAAACCCTAACGAGAAATCTCAAGAACCGGGAAGAAATTACCACGAGGGCGTAGCTCTCGACGAGAGCTTTCCAGATCTACGATTGGTTTGAAATTCCGAGCACCGGAGCACCGTCGACGGCCACCGGAAGAAATAAGGACGGACAACCTCTTTCTCGCTCACGCCGCTCTAGTTCGGGAGGAAAAAGAATCGGAGAGGACGAAGAAGATGAAGAAGGTATTTATACTAAGGTGATAACAAGAAGAACAAACAAGATAGACCGTGTTCGGCTGAACCAGTTTTCCCAAGATAGAAGGAATGGATTACTCGAGTACAAGGCAACTACTCGAGTACTACAAGAGGATTACTCGAGTATAAGGCATTTACTCGAGTACTGCAAGATGATTACTCGAGTATAAGGCAATTACTCGAGTACTGCAAGAGGATTACTCGAGTATAAAGCAATTACTCGAGTACTGCAAGAGGATTACTCGAGTATAAGGCAATTACTCGAGTAAAAGGCAAGAAAAATTTACTCGAGTGCTAAAGGGAGACAACTCCGATCAACTCTTGGTCGAGCTCAGCTCGACGTTCATCGAAGAAAAGGAAAAAGAAACTCCACTCGACAAATTCTGCTCGAAAATCATCGAATGCAAGGCCTTGTCGTCGAACCCAATTCGAAAATCATCGAACGTAGCACGCAGGGCCCGATCGTCGAACTCAATTCGAAGATCGTCGAACTCAACACGCAAGGCCAGATTGTCGAACTCAACACGAAGATCCGCTAGACCTACAGCAAGCTCCGCTCGACATTTCGTCGAGCTCAACACGACAATCATCGAGCTCCGCTCGACGATCGTCGACCTCCAGACAGCGCCCAGAAAAGAATACAATCGTTGAGCTCCGCTCGACGATCGTCGACCTCGATACAGCGCCCAGAGAAAAATACAATCGTCGAGCTCCGCTCGACGATCGTCGACCTCGATACAGCGCCCAGAGAAAAATACAATCGTTGAGCTCCGATTGACGATCGTCGACCTCGATACAGCGCCCAGAGAAATCACAATAAGGTTGGTTCGATGAAATCCCACACCTTTAGGAGGTCTTCCCGAGAATAAAAACAAGCAATCATTAATATAGCAATTATCGTGTTCAGATAGTTGAACGTGGAAATATGAGATCAAAACAAAGGCGCAAACGCGCCGAATTAAACGAAACTCACTCCGTAGGCAAACACTGACGCTACGAACACAACAGCAAAGTCAAAACCAGAATCCGATGAGCCATTCCCGAGATATTAACCGTCAAAGTATGCGGCGAACAAAAACAAAACCCAAAACTTCGATCGCGCGCCGAGACTCCAAAAATGCTCGGGTTGCGACGAAACTGGACGAGCAAGTCCAAATCTACTCAAATCCAAAACTCGACGTTAAAAGTAATGCCATGGCGTCATAAATCTGGCGTTGCCCATTCAAATAAATCATCGAAAAAAATCGGGGGCGTTACAGTCACTCCCTCTAAAAAGAAGTTTCGTCCCGAAACTTATCACAACTCCAAAACCAAACCAAAATCGATAAAATTATACATAACTGAAAACATAGCAACATACCTAAAACTAAGAGAAGAGGTGCGGATGAGATTCCCTCATCGCCGATTCCAATTCCCACGTCGCGCTCTCGACGTCTTGATTTCTCCAAAGAATCTTGAACATAGGGATGGTCTTTCTCCGCAACACACACACTTGAGAATCCAGGATACGCACAGGTTCTTCCACATATGTAAGGTTTGGCTGAATCTGGGGTATCGAGTCGAGGACTTGACGATCACTACGAACACACTTCCGCAACTGGCTCACATGGAACACATCATGGACACCAGGGAAGGTCACAGGCAATTCCAGCCTATAAGCTGACACTCCGATGCGCTCAAGAATCTGGAAAGGTCCCACATACCAGGGGTCTAACTTATGGTTCCTTCCAAACCTTTTAACACCAGACATCAGGGAAAATTTCAGAAAAACCAAGTCTCCAACGACAAACTCCAGATCGACCCTTCGTCGATTAGCATACTTCTCATAGCGCTCTTGAGCCACATGGAGCTTTTCCCGAATATGAGTCACGACACAATTTATCTCTTCAAGGGCTTCCGGACCTAGCAACGGTCTCTCACCAACTTCAGCCCAAAACAAAGGAGTTCTACAACGCCTCCCATATAAGGCCTCAAACGGGGCCATCTGCAGACTCTCTTGATAACTATTATTATAAGAAAACTCCATGAGTCTGAGACGCTCATCCCAAGCACCACCATGATCCAAAATATAACACCTGATCATATCTTCTACGATTTGATTTACCCTTTCTGTCTGACCATTAGTCTGTGGATGATAGGCGGTGGAATACCTTAAATCGGTACCCAACCCCTCCTATAAACTCTTTCAAAAGCAAGACGTAAATCTAGAGTCCCGATCTAATACGATTCTAATAGGCACACCATGTAACCTGATGACCTCTTCAATATATAACTCAGCTATCTTCTTCATCGAGTACCTAATCTTAAATGGAACAAAGTGAGCACACTTTGTCAGTCTGTCGACTATCACCCAAACAGAGTCGTGCCCACAGGGAGATTTTGGCAGACCGGTGATGAAATCCATTGAAATACTCTCCCATTTCCAACTTGGAATATCAAGCGGTGTCAATTTAGCACCAGGCCTTCTATGATCAGCCTTAACACACTGACATGTATAACATTCCGATACAAACTTTGCGATGTCATTCTTCATCCCCGACCACCAAATAATTTGCTTTAAATCTTTATACATCTTAGTGGAACCAGGGTGGTAGGCTACACTGGAACCATGAGCTTCAGCACAGATCTTACCTCGAATATCGCCAAAGGCTGGGACGCAAAATCTACCCCGATACTTCAAGGTGTCCAACTCGTCCACAGAGAAATCGGGTAGCTCTCCCTTCAAAGTTCTATTCCGGAGGTGCAACAAATCAGGATCATCATTCTGATGTGCTCGAGTAAGGGAAATCTAAGAGGGTTCTTCTGCTTCTAGACTAGCAGGCACAGTACAACTCCCAACCTCAATATCCATCAACAAAAATTATTATATCAAGGACTGCACCGACAGATTAAAATTCTTAGCGGTCTTTCAACTCAGGCATCAGCAACTACATTAGCCTTTCCTGGATGATACAGAATTTCCACTTCATAATCCACCACATATTCTAACCACCGACGCTGGCGCGGATTTAGTTCTTTCTGAGTGAAGACGTACTTCAAACTCTTATGGTCCGTATAGATCTTGCACAACGCGCCATATAATAAGTGTCTCCAAAGCTTCAGCGCATAAATTACAGCGGCAAACTCCAAATCATGCGTAGGATAGTTTCTCTCGTGGATCTTTAGTTGTCTCTATACATACGCAATCACCTTACCATCTTGAATTAAAAACACAACCAAGTCCGATATGTGATGCATCAACATACACAACATACTCAAGTCCTTCAGTATGTAAGGTTAAAATCGGTGCAGTACATAATCTCTTCTCCAGCTCTTGGAAAGCCTCTTCACACTTATCACTCCAAATAAAAGCAGTATTCTTCTGAGTAAGTCTAGTTAGAGGAGCAGACAACACCGAAAATCCTTCCTCGAATCTTATATAATAGCCAGCCAGGCCTAAGAAACTCCTAAACTCCTTAGGTGTAGAAGGTCTCTCTCATTCCATTACAGCAGAAATCTTGGTCGTGTCTACAGAAATACCGTCCTTGCTTACCACATGACCCAGAAAGGACACCTGAGGTAACCAAAACTGACACTTGCTCAACTTCGCATATAACTTATGCTCCCTCAGGGTCGACAAAACCAGACGCAAATGCTGAGTATGCTCCTCAATATTGCGGGAATACACCAAGCCATCATCTATGAATACAATAACAAATCGGTCCAAGAAATATTTAAACACCCGATTCATTAAATCCATGAAAGTAGAGGGTGCATTTGTTAAACCAAAAGACATCACCAAAAACTCATATTGTCCATGCCATGAACAGAAAACGGTTCGGGGAAAATCTGCCTTACGAATCCTCTATTGGTGGTAGCCTGAGAGAAGATTTATCTTTGAAAATACCGAGCTACCACGCAATTGGTCGAACAGATCATCAATCCTTGCAGGGGATACCTATTCTTAATGGTTACCTTGTTCAATTCCCTATAATCGATGCAAAGTCTCATCGATTCATCTTTCTTCTTGACAAACAAAACAGGATCCCCCCATGGAGAAGTACTTGGTCTAATAAAACCACACCTCAGCAACTCATCAAGCTGAGTACGCGACTCGTCCAACTCACACGAAGCCATACAGTACGGTGCTTTAGCAATAGGACGTATTGAAGTTGGTGACCGGGCGGTCTGGCGGTTTATCTTGGCGGGTTGAAGAGCGCGCGGTCTGGCGGTTTGTCTCAGTCGGCTTGGAGACCGGGCGGTCTGGCGGTCTTCCCTGGCAGTCTCTCTTCCTCTCTGGTGGTAGCCGTGCGGTTAGCCCTGCTGTCTAACCGCGCGGCTTGTGCGGTTTGTTTTGTATAGTCCGCTTGTCCTGTAAATTATAGTCCCACATCTCTTATTTGTATTCTCTCATCTCTCCTCCATTCTATATAAAGGAGGACATACCTTTGTAATAGACATCTTTTTTGGATAATAAAATTTCAATTATTCAAAAGTTTATTCGCTTGTTCTCTACTTTTCGCTTCTTTTCTCTACTTTCTAACATGGTATCAGAGGACACGGTCCTTTCCTCCTGATTCTGTGCGCCCTCTGTTGTTCGCGGCTTGTTTTCAGCATTCTGCGACTTGCTTCGCGACTTGGCTTCTCTCTGTCCGCGCGGCTTGTTTCTATCCGCGCGGCTTGTTTCTGTCCGCTGCCCTGTTCGCGCGGCTTGCTTCTTCTTCTCTTCTCCTACTGATCTTTGTCGCGGCGACCTGTTTCCTTGTCGCCGCGCTCCTTGCTCTTTCCTCCGCTCCGACTTCCTAGTCGTTGCGGTCTGTCCCTATCCGCGTGTGTTGTCTCTCTACTCGCGACTTGCTGCTGTGATCTGCCTGACCGTGCGGGTTGTTCCTTTTTCACCCGTATCTTGGTCGCGGTCACCAGCTCTTCTCCTCTCTTCTGTTCGCTCGGCCTTTTTAGTCCGCGCGACCTCTTCCCTGCTGTGCCTTTGACCGCCTTCTCGCAGCTGCTGTGTTCTGCCTGACCGTGCAGGTTATTCCTTTCTTACCCGCATCTTGGTCGCGGTCACCTGCTCTTCTCTTCTCTTCTGTTCGCTCGGTCTTCTCAGTCCGCGCGACCTCTTCCCCGCTGGACCTTTGCCTGCTTTTTCGCCGCTTTCTTCTTGTTGCCTTCTACCCGCTCCTGCTTGCTAGTCGCCTCGGCCTCATCTTTGGCCGCGCGACTTGTTCTCCTCTGTTCGCCCGACTTTTTCAGGTCGTGCGACTTCTTTCCCTCTGCTTTGCTCGGCTTCTTGGAAGCGGCCTTTCTAGCCGCCCGACCTATTTTCTAGTCGCCCGGCTTGGTGCTCTATTCTCTACTCGCGGCTTGTTCTTCTCGTAGCGGTTTGCTACTCTCTTGCTTCCATGGCTTTCCTCTCCTCCAGCCCGTCAGCCTCCGTGGTCACCTCTTCTGGTAGTGCTCATGTTGTGACTCGCGGACGATGGCTCATCGACTCTGGTGCAACAAGTCATATGACAGGCAACCCTCAATTTTTCTCTCTTCTTGACACACAGGCTCAGTTGCCCCCAGTCATTGTCGCTGATGGATCTCCCTCCCCGGTCCATGGGACGGGCATGGTTCAAGTCACTCCGTCTCTCTACTTGGCTGATACCCTCTATGTGCCCAAGTTTCCGTGCAATTTATTATCGGTTACTTCTTTATGCAAGCAACTACAGTGTTCTGTCACATTCACCCCTACCTCTTATGCTTTTCAGGATCCGGACTCCCAACGGACGATTGCTACCGGGACTGAGAGTGGTGGCCTCTACTTCCTTGACAACATTTCTGCTCTATCCGTCTTCTCCTCCTCCTCTACAGATCTTATCCAATGGCATCTTCGCCTTGGTCATGCTCCTCCCCGCATTCTACGACAACTCCTGCCGCACCTCCCTCCTCATCATCCTCCTCTAAACTGTGATGCATGTCAACTTGGCAAACATCACCGCTCCTCCTTCCACCAACGCAGAGTCGGGGCTCCTCCATCCGTTCGACCTCGTTCACTCTGACATATGGGGTCCCGCTCCTACCCTCACCATCGGTCGGGCAGTTCCTATTTTGTCACCTTCATTGATGATTTCTCTCGATCTACGTGGGTATATCTTCTTAAAGATCGCTCCGAGTTATTCTCTGTTTGGACCTCCTTTTATTCGATGGTTAAAACTCAGTTCGCTACGTCTATTAAAATCCTTCGTTCTGACAATGCTCAGGAGTATCTTAGCCACGACTTCTCTCCTTTTGCACTCACCATGGTGTTATTCGTCAAACCAGCTGTGTCTACACTTCCCAACAAAATGGGGTGGCGGAACGCAAAAACCGTCACCTCCTTGATGTCGCTCGCACTATGATGAATCAAATGCATGTTGATAATACGTTTGCAGTCAATTTTATTAGGATATTTTCGGGGTTTTAAAGCCAATCATGTCTTGTCAAGTACTTGTTTTGATTCCCCTTTGTATATATTTTTGTCGCTAATGCATTTTTTTTGCTTTTTGCAGGTTTTCACGGCTTTCAGCCGAAGTTTGCTGTGACACGCCCCAAGGTCACGCCCTACCAGGGCGTGTACCTAGGGCGTGTACCCAGAGGAATGAAGCAATTGGTCCGAAACTGCATTCCATGGAAACTTAGTGTACACGCCCCTCGGTCACGCCCGTGACATACCAGACACGGGCGTGTACTATAGGCGTGTCCCCAGGTTCCGAGGAATCGCCGCAGCGCGCTCGTTTTTCCCAGCCCCACCGTCGCACCGAAAGTGTCACGCCCCAGGGTCACGCCTGACCCGGGCGTGACATATGGGCGTGTACTTCAGCAATTCCGCCCGTCACCTCCAGCATTCAATTTCAGCCCGAAGAAGTCACGCCGCAAAGAACACGCCCCAGGGTCACGCCCTACCAGGGCGTGACCGGTGGGCGTGTACCGCAACAACTCCGTCAGAATTCAATTCCTGCCCGAAAAAGTCGCGCCGAATGTGTCACGCCCCAGGGTCACGCCCGACCAGGGCGTGACAGGGGGGCGTGACCCGACCCGAAAAATTCTATAAATAGAGCCCAACTCCAGGGGTTTTAGGACAACTTTTCGCTTTGAGAGGGGAGGTTCTGTCCTTTGTTTTCTGAACTTTTAAGCATGTATTTTCATTTCTAGTTCGTAGCTCTAGCTTTATGCTTTTCCTGTATTAGCTCCTAGCTTCTTTCTGTAGTATGATGCTAATGATAGTGTAGTTTCCTTTTCATGTTCTTGTAATCTCATTTTCAAGCTGTAGATCACTGTTTCTCTAAATAAAAAGTGTTGTTTTCTTTTTCGTTCCTGCTCTATTTTCAGTATTTTTCTTCTACTCATCCCCTTCTTCCACCTCACCATGATTAACTAATCCTCCATGTACTCGATCTAATTGATCCGAGGTTCGAGTGATTATGTTATGATGCTTTGAATCTTACCTTTTCTTTTTAGGGTTTAGCTTTGAATTACTCTTGATTTATCACGGGTTGGAGGTATATTATCGATATATACTCTCCACCTTTGCTTTCATTCTGGGCTAGCCGAGAGGCCAAAAGTTTGAAATGAGCACTCAAGAGTAAAGGGAGTTGTTCGCACCCCTCGAGAGAGGCAGACGATCAAATCTCCCGGATTGGAGTAAAATCCATTAGAGGGGTTCACCGCGTAAAGCGAGTTTTAGGCCTCCGATTTAGGCGAAAGTCGGTCGGACCTTCCTAAACTCAGTTAGGCACGGCCTTCGAGAGAAGCGTGTCAATATTCATGGAACCTCCACGGTCAAAGACCTTTACCCTAATTAGCTTAGGTTTATTTATCGTATTTTTCTAATCACTCTTGCCGAGGTGATTTCTGATCGAGTGCATTTTCCCTTCATCGTTACTAAGCTTAAGTTAATCGCTCTCTTTATCTTTTCATACAAGTAGTTCTCTTCTTTTAGTACATTTAGCCAAGCCTTATTTTGCCGTCGATAAAATAATAGATTTCGTGTGAGTAAGCTTACTCAACTGTTCCCGGATTTCAATACGACACTTGTGTCCCCTAGCTGCATTTCGATAGGTATACTTGCCTTGATGAATTGTTAGTTTGGTATTTTCTCTTTGCAGATATCTCAGAGACAATCAAGTTTTTGGCGCCGTTGCCGGGGAAGCAACGCTTGTTGATAAATTGAAAACGCGAATATATTAATTTTATCACTTCTCTTTCTCAGCCTCCTTCTTAAATTTTTTCCGCCTACTCACTTGAGTTAATTGGCTGGATTTTGTTAAGTGTGCGTATTTTTATTTTTCCGCCTACTCACTTGAGTTCATTGGCAGGCTTTATTTCAGTAGAGTGTGCTTATTTTATTTTTCCGCCTACTCACTTGAGTTAATTGGCTGGATTTCTTTCAAGCAAGTGTGCGTATCTTTTATTTTTCCGCCTACTCACTTGAGTTAATTGGCAGGCTTTATTTCAGTAGAGTGTGTTTACTTTCTGTAGAGTGGGTGTGTTTTAATTTTCTGTCGAGTGCGTGAGTATAGCTTTTAATTTCCGCCTACTCGCACAGAGATAAGTGGCTGGATTTTAATTACTGCATTCGTAATAGAAACCCACATCACAAAATTTTCTACACCACCTAACTCTCTCGAAAAGGGCAAAGTGGCTCTAAATGCCACTATCTTGTCTAGTACCTTGCGAACCCTTCACCGGGTAGCCCTTGGGAAGTTCGGGAGTTAAAATATAAAAAAATCTATTTCAAAAAAAATTTTTTTCCAACTTCATTAGTTTTTTTTTACTTTTTAGTCTTGCTTCTCCTCTCTTCTTCTAGTGTATGACCCGCGGTAGTCCGTCGGTTACTTTGGACCTGGACCACGAAATTGAGCGTACTCTTCGGAGAAGATCGCGATTTCAAGGCCCTACTACCCAAGTGCCGGTTGAGGATTCCGAGTCATTTTCTACCTTAAGAATGGCAGAACCCAACGTGGAGGAAGTCGTGCAAAGGCCTATGTCCTATTATGCACGACCAAATCTCGAGGGTACAGAAACGAGTATAGTTCGCCCTGCAATAAATAATAATAATTTTGAACTGAAGCCTAGCATAATTCAAATGGTGCAGCAGTATGTGCAATTTGACGGGCTTCAAGATGAAGACCCGAACGCACACATAGCCAGCTTTCTTGAGATTTGTGACACCTTCAAGATAAATGGTGTCACAAATGATGCTATTAGGCTAAGATTATTTCCTTTCTCTCTTAGAATTAAGGCTAAGCAGTGGCTGAACACCCTTCCTAAAAATAGCATAACTACTTGGACGCAATTAACTGAAAAATTTTTGGCCAAGTATTTTCCGCCTGCTAAAACAGCTAAACTTAGGAATGACATTTCTGCCTTTGGACAGATAGACTCTGAGACCCTTTACGAAACCTGGGAAAGATTTAAAGAATTATTAAGACGATGCCCACATCACGCTCTGCCTGTATGGTTGCAGGTGCAGACGTTTTATAATGGGCTAAATCAAAGCACGAAGCAAATGATAGACGCAGCTTCTGGCGGTACTTTAAACCATAAGACCCCGGAAGCAGCTCTTGAGCTGTTTGAAGACATGGCCATGAACACTTACCAGTGGAATGTGCCTAGGTCCCGCCCAAACAAACCTGCAGGTCTCTTTGAAGTGGACAACGTCTCACAACTCGCACTGCAAGTTGAAATATTAAGCAAAAAAATTACGGAGATGACTGCTGCCTCCGCCCCTCAGGTATGGGAATCTGCAACTCCTCCCGCCGAACATTTGGATTATGTAAATAATATGCCTAGAACTGCTTTTAATAATTTTTCTGCTGCGAATTATCATCCTCCTGGTTTTAATTTTCCGAATAGTTATAATCCTGCGTTAAGAAATCATCCGAATTTTTCGTGGAGCAATCCATCGAATGCTGTGCGCCCGCCACCGCAAAGTGATTTTTCTGCTCCACCACCACCTCCTCAAAGTTTTCCAAAACCTCCAAATTTGGAGGAAGTGTTTTCAAAATACATGAATGCTAATGACGCTACGATTAGGACCTTAACCGGAAGTGTTAAAAACTTAGAAAATCAGGTAGGACAGCTCGCTAAAATGATTTCTGAGCGACCCGTAGGGTCTCTTCCTTCCAATACCGAGCCCAACCCGAGAGAGCAAGCGAAAGCTATAACTCTTCGGAGTGGGAAGAAAGTTCCTGGTATGGTAAGTGAAGAACCCGAGGCAAGCTCCGCTCCCGTTTTTAAAAATCAAAGCTCCGCTCCCGTTTTTGAAAATCAAAGCTCCGTTCCCCTTTTAAAAATTCCATCCTCTGCCGAAGACATTATCACCCCTATCGTAGAAAAAGAATTCACTCCACCACCCACCTTTAAAAATAATCCATCCCCGCCATACCCTTCCGAACTTAATAAACAACGACAGGATGATCAATACACCCGTTTTTTGGAAATGTTTAAACAAATCCACGTAAATCTGCCTTTCCACGAAGCCATATCCCAGATGCCGAAGTACGCAAAATACCTTAAGGACCTCCTAACTAACAAGAAGAAGTTAGAGAACCTTTCTCATGTCACGTTAAATGCCGCGTGCTCGGCGGTTTTGACAAACGGATTACCGAAAAAATCAGTGACCCGGGTAGTTTCTCTATCCCGTGTGTCTTTGGTGATCTCTTTGTCAAACACGCTTTAGCCGACTTAGGTGCGAGTATTAATCTTATGCCCCTCTCGTTGTTTAAAAAGTTAGGAATTGGTAGTCTCAACCCCACACGAATGAGTATCCAGCTAGCCGACAGGTCAGTCAAATACCCGTTAGGAATAGTGGAGGACGTCCTAGTCAAAGTTGACAAGTTCATCTTCCCGGTGGACTTTGTCATTTTAGACATTGAAGAAGACGTCGAGGTTCCCCTGATCCTTGGCCGACCCTTCCTTGCCACCTCCCGAGCTATCATTGATGTAAGCAATGGTAAGCTCTTCCTTCGAGTGGGCGACGATGAGGTAACTTTCTCTATCACCCCCTCGATGAAGAACACACTAGCTAATGATGACTCCTGTTTTTTCATGGATACCATAAGTGAAGAATCCTTCTCTCCCACCTCTGATTTTGACAAAGAATTTTCCAATTTTTGTTCCTCTCCTACTCTTCCAACTGAATCTCTACACCTAGGTGAAGAATCCTCCACCCGCCCCTCTGATTTTGAAAAAGAATTTAATGATTTCTGTTCCTCTTCTACTTTTCCAACTGAATCGCTGCACGAAGCCTCCATGGCCGCTAGCAACACCCCTTTTAATTTTACATATAAAAAAGTGTACGAGGACATAGTTTTTGAAAAAGAACAAATTTCCAAGACCTCGTATGATGACCCCCCTACCTTGGAACTGAAAGAACTACCAGAGCACCTTCAATACGCTTTCTTAGAAAAGGACTCTAAGCTGCCTGTCATAATTTCGGCCTACCTCACAGATGCACAAATAAATAAACTTCTTTCAATTTTACAAAAGCATCGCCAAGCTATTGCTTGGCAGATCTCTGATATCAAGGGCATAAGCCCATCTTTCTGCACTCATAAAATCTTAATGGAAGATAATTCTCGTAACTCTATACAACCTCAGCGCCGTATAAACCCAAACATGAAAGACGTAGTTAAGGGCGAGGTTATGAAATTGTTAGACGCAGGAATTATCTATCCTATATCCGACAGTAAGTGGGTTAGCCCAGTACAGGTAGTGCCAAAGAAGGGAGGGATAACGGTCGTAAGTAATGAAAATAATGAATTAATCCCGACTCGGACGGTGACCGGATGGCGAATGTGTATAGATTACCGTAAGTTGAATGACGCCACCCGCAAGGATCACTTCCCCTTGCCGTTCATTGATCAGATTTTAGAACGACTTTCCGGACATAGCTTTTATTGTTTTCTCGATGGCCTCTCGGGGTATCTTCAAATCCCCATCTCCCCCGAGGACCAGGAGAAAACTACGTTTACTTGTCCCTTCGGCACCTTCGCCTACCGAAGAATGCCGTTTGGATTGTGCAATGCGCCAGCTACATTCCAACGATGTATGCTCGCGATCTTTGACAAGTACGTAGAAAGCATTATGGAAGTTTTCATGGATGATTTCTCCGTCTTCGGGAATTCCTTCGATAGTTGCTTGGAGAACCTCGAAAAAGTCTTAGAGCGATGCGAAGAAACTAACCTCGCCTTAAATTGGGAAAAATGTCATTTTATGGTAAGGGAAGGGTTAGTTTTGGGACATAAAATTTCTGAAAGGGGTATTGAAGTAGACGTTGCGAAAATAGAAGTTATCGAGAAACTGCCGCCACCCACGAACATAAAAGCCATAAGAAGTTTCCTGGGTCATGCGGGTTTCTACCGCCGCTTCATAAAGGACTTTTCCAAAATCACCAAGCCCCTTACCCATCTCTTAGAAAAAGACGCCCCATTCATCTTTGATGACCTCTGTCTAGCTGCCTTCAATTTAATAAAAGAAAAATTAGTCAATGCGCCAATCATGATAGCTCCGGTGTGGGATCTTCCATTTGAAATAATGTGTGATGCGAGTAGTTATGCGGTGGGAGCCGTACTAGGTCAACGTATTTCCAAAAACTTCCACCCCATTTATTACGCTAGTAAAACTCTCACATCTGCACAGGAAAATTACACCACAACCGAGAAGGAGCTCTTAGCTGTAGTATTCGCATTTGACAAATTTCGCCCTTATATTACTCTTTCGAAAATTATTGTTTTTACGGACCACTCGGCCCTCAAATATCTTCTCTCTAAAACGGATGCCAAGCCTCGCTTGATTCGCTGGGTCTTACTCCTCCAGGAGTTTGACTTAGAGATCCGTGATAAGCGAGGTGCCGAGAACTTGGCCGCCGACCACCTTTCGCGCCTAGACAACCCGTTTATCGAGCAATTAGATGAAAATTCTTTTCATTACTATTTTCCTGATGAGAAGCTGTTCATAATTAACACATCTACTTCTCCTTGGTTTGCCCACATCGCCAACTATCTAGTGGCCCGTGTGCTCCCAAAAGAGTTTTCATCTCAGCAAAAGAAGAAATTCTTTTCTGAGCTGAAGAACTACTTTTGGGAGGACCCGCATCTTTTTAAAGTCTGTGCAGACCAAGTGATCAGGAGGTGTGTTTCCTTTAATGAAGGATTAGATATTATTAAACATTTGCATGAAGGACCGACAGGTGGGCACTATCAAGCTGCTCGCACCGCTCACAAAGTGTTAAGCGCGGGTTTTTACTGGCCCAGCCTGTTTAAAGACGCGCATGCCTTTGTAAGTAGGTGTGATAGTTGCCAACGGTCGGGGAATATTTCGAATAAAAATGAAATGCCACAAAATTATTTCCTAGAGTGCGAAGTTTTCGACCTCTGGGGGATTGATTTTGTCGGCCCTTTTCCTTCTAGCTTCGGGAATAAGTATATTTTAGTTGCCGTTGATTATGTTTCACGTTGGGCCGAAGCCCAAGCTCTTCCTACGAATGACGCCCGAGTCGTAGTTAATTTCCTCAAAAAATTATTTTCTCGATTCGGTACGCCGCGCGCTATCGTTAGTGATAGGGGTTCCCATTTCTGTAACGCACAATTTTCAAAAATCCTAACTAAATATGGCGTTACTCATAAGCTTTCCACTGCCTACCACCCCCAAACTAACGGACAAGTCGAAGTAGTGAATAGAGAAATAAAAAAAATTTTAGAAAAGACTGTTTCCACATCTAGAAAAGACTGGTCCGCCAAATTAGACGATGCTCTATGGGCCTACCGAACAGCGTACAAAACCGCCCTCGGCTGTACGCCATATCGGTTGGTTTATGGAAAATCGTGTCATTTACCCGTAGAGTTAGAGCACCGCGCCTTTTGGGCCTTACGATTTTTAAACTTCGATCCCCACTCTGTCGGCGATTTTCGAAAATTTCAACTTACCGAACTCGACGAGTGGCGCTCTTACGCGTATGAAAATAACAGACTTTATAAAGAGCGGACGAAGCGTTTACACGATCGACATCTTAGGCACCCAAAAATCTTTAAGCCAGGCGACCAAGTGCTTCTTTATAACTCTCGTTTACGTTTATTCCCGGGTAAATTAAAATCACGTTGGTCTGGGCCTTTTACTGTTTTAGAAGTCTTTTCTTATGGTACTATTTTAATTTCTCACCCCGATAAGGGTACTTTCAAAGTGAATGGTCAGCGTCTTAAACTGTATTTCTGTGATGATGTCAGTCTAAACCCTGTTAACTCTATCTTTCCGGTCCTGACATTTGATTAATCTGAACATTATTTTACTCACAAACTTTGACATTTATTCGAACTTATTTTTAAAAAACAATATTTGGGACAATCTTATTTTGATGCGTCGAGCTCAAACGACGCTTTAAACAAAGGGCGCTCTTGGGAGGCAACCCAAGTTATCTTTTTCTGTTTTCTTTCTTTTACACTTTTTGCCCCGCTGGCTCCGGCAAGCTGAAACTTCTGCGATCGCCTGCTCCAACGGTTCTGCTTCCATGCCAACGTCCGCCCGACGACGTTTCATGAAGATCCACAGCACAAGCATGGAGGAGCGGCATCACTCAACTTGTCCTGCAAAATAAAACCGGGGAAGTACCTGCTTTTCAATTCTGTCTTTTATTTCTATACTTTCCTTTTCTCTCGTTCTCCGACCTCCTTCTCCATTGCGGACAATGTAGATTTTAAGCTTGGGGGAGGACTTCCTCCTTCTTTTTGTTTTCTTTTTGTTTTGTAAATATCCCAAAAAAAAAAAAAAAAAATCCAACATTTCATAAAACTCTTATATATATATAGCTGCATTTTGGTATTTCAATAAGTACCCCATGTTTATGTTTTGTTTTTCTCAAACTTCTTTATAAACAACGTAGTTAATTATAATTTTTCTAATCATTCTTTTTAATCATATTTCACAAGTAAAATGTTGGCCATGCTGTGTTTCTAATTCACGGTAGCATGTTAAGGTAAAATATTTCTCTAAACCGTGCATTTCTATTATGGTTTTTCGTTCTTTATTTTCTTTACTTTCTCTAAAAATTTATCATCCACTATTTTCCTTTTCGTCTTTAGATGATTTTTGTAAGAACATATTTTGAATAACGTAGTAGATATGAACGATCCAAGTGACATATTATTTTTATTTTCAAGATAATTTCATCAATCTTCTTTTATTATCTCGAACTTGCTTTTTGAAATTTATCGACTCTATGTTTTAAATAAATTTAAAAAAAATGCGTGAAAATGATTTAGGCCATTTTTGTTTACGTTTGAGCTTTCTTGCCAACCTAAACTCTTTTACCACTAGTTAGCCGCTTTTGAGCCTTTTTTCCAAATTCATTTGATAAACTCCACACACCATTTCATTTTCACCAAAGCCCAAATTCCTACCTATCTAATCACGCTACTTTTGTTTGATAGGAAATTTTGTGTTATCTTTGGAGAAATTGTTGAAAAAAGTGTACTCAAAAGCAATAAATTGAAAAAAAAAAGAAGAAGAAAACAAAAATGAATGAAAATAAAAAAAAAGAGATAAAAAAAAAATCATAAAGAGAAAAAAATAAATTTATTTATACATATTTTGTTTAAAATAAATTTATTTTTTTTGAAACTCGTTGTTTTGGTTTAGTGTGATTTTTAAGCCTCCATGTTTATATTTGAATTTCACTCCTATTCATATTCCTAAACCAAACGTTTCGGTCCTATTAAGTCCTTTTGATTCACGCCCCTCTTTTTTAATTTTATTTAACAACTAAGAAAAGAAGAAAAGTAAATCAGTTTTAGTTTTGGATTTAAACTTAGATTTTTGTTATTTAATTGATATAATTATAATGCATTGCTTGGATCTAGTAATAACTCAATACGTTCTTTTCATTTTCATTGCCTTGCTCAAATCTATTTAAAGAATTTCGTCAAAATTCTGGATGATTTATTTTTATTAAGTAAAGTTTATAAAAGTTAAAATCATACCTAAATAATTGTTTTAGATTTACGTTTTACATTCTCCCTACCAAGAATTTCGCATAGTACTTGTGTGAGTATGATTAAAACTTTTTGAATTAGTCACTTTTTATGATTAGCTTGTCTTTATATCTTTGCTTGGGGACAAGCAAAACTTAAGCTTGGGGGAATTTGATAATACGTTTGCAGTCAATTTTATTAGGATATTTTCGGGGTTTTAAAGCCAATCATGTCTTGTAAAGTACTTGTTTTGATTCCCCTTTGTATATATTTTTGTCGCTAATGCATTTTTTTTGCTTTTTGCAGGTTTTCACGGCTTTCAGCCGAAGTTTGCTGTGACACGCCCCAAGGTCACGCCCTACCAGGGCGTGTACCTAGGGCGTGTACCCAGAGGAATGAAGCAATTGGTCCGAAACTGCATTCCATGGAAACTTAGTGTACACGCCCCTCGGTCACGCCCGTGACATACCAGACACGGGCGTGTACTATAGGCGTGTCCCCAGGTTCCGAGGAATCGCCGCAGCGCGCTCGTTTTTCCCGCCCCACCGTCGCACCGAAAGTGTCACGCCCCAGGGTCACGCCTGACCCGGGCGTGACATATGGGCGTGTACTTCAGCAATTCCGCCCGTCACCTCCAGCATTCAATTTCAGCCCGAAGAAGTCACGCCGCAAAGAACACGCCCCAGGGTCACGCCCTACCAGGGCGTGACCGGTGGGCGTGTACCGCAACAACTCCGTCAGAATTCAATTCCTGCCCGAAAAAGTCGCGCCGAATGTGTCACGCCCCAGGGTCACGCCCGACCAGGGCGTGACAGGGGGGCGTGACCCGACCCGAAAAAATTCTATAAATAGAGCCCAACTCCAGGGTTTTAGGACAGCTTTTCGCTTTGAGAGGGGAGGTTCTGTCCTTTGTTTTTCTGAACTTTTAAGCATGTATTTTCATTTCTAGTTCGTAGCTCTAGCTTTATGCTTTTCCTGTATTAGCTCCTAGCTTCTTTCTGTAGTATGATGCTAATGATAGTGTAGTTTCCTTTTCATGTTCTTGTAATCTCATTTTCAAGCTGTAGATCACTGTTTCTCTAAATAAAAAGTGTTGTTTTCTTTTTCGTTCCTGCTCTATTTTCAGTATTTTTCTTATACTCATCCCCTTCTTCCACCTCACCATGATTAACTAATCCTCCATGTACTCGATCTAATTGATCCGAGGTTCGAGTGATTAGGTTATGATGCTTTGAATCTTACCTTTTCTTTTTAGGGTTTAGCTTTGAATTACTCTTGATTTATCACGGGTTGGAGGTATATTATCGATATATACTCTCCACCTTTGCTTTCATTCTGGGTTAGCCGAGAGGCCGAAAGTTTGAAATGAGCACTCAAGAGTAAAGGGAGTTGTTCGCACCCCTCGAGAGAGGCAGACGATCAAATCTCCCGGATTGGAGTAAAATCCATTAGAGGGGTTCACCGCGTAAAGCGAGTTTTAGGCCTCCGATTTAGGCGAAAGTCGGTCGGACCTTCCTAAACTCAGTTAGGCACGGCCTTCGAGAGAAGCGTGTCAATATTCATGGAACCTCCACGGTCAAAGACCTTTACCCTAATTAGCTTAGGTTTAGTTATCGTATTTTTCTAACCACTCTTGCCGAGGTGATTTCTGATCGAGTGCATTTTCCCTTCATCGTTACTAAGCTTAAGTTAATCGCTCTCTTTATCTTTTCATACAAGTAGTTCTCTTCTTTTAGTACATTTAGCCAAGCCTTATTTTGCCGTCGATAAAATAATAGATTTCGTGTGAGTAAGCTTACTCAACTGTTCCCGGATTTCAATACGACACTTGTGTCCCCTAGCTGCATTTCGATAGGTATACTTGCCTTGATGAATTGTTAGTTTGGTATTTTCTCTTTGCAGATATCTCAGAGACAATCACATGTTCCTCGCTCCTATTGGGGCTATGCTGTCCTTCTCTCCTGCTATCTCATCAATCGCCTTCCCTCCACCGTTCTCCACGGTGCTACCCCCTTCTCCATTCTTTATCCGGACAAGGATCCCTTTCCTCTTCCTCTACACATCTTTGGGTGCACCGCTTTTGTGCACTCTCCCGCTGCCACCCGTGATAAACTCTCACCCCGTGCCACCAAATGTGTCTTTCTGGGCTATTCTCCCACTCAGAAAGGCTATTGTTGCTTTGACCCTGTTACCCGCAAGCAATTTGTCTCTGCGGATGTCACCTTCTTTGCCAATGCCTCTTACTTCTCTCCCGCTTCCTCTTCTCCTCCTCCTGCTCCTCCTTCTCATACCAACCCATCCCTTCCCTCTGCTCCCACTGAGGTTCCGCCCTCTCCACCCACTCCACCGCCTTCCCCATCCTCCTCATCTCCACCCTCTACTCCGCTTTCTCCCTCCACTCCGCTGCCATCTCTCTCTACTCCCGGGCCAGCTCTCTCCACCACGGATACTCCGGATACTGAGGCACCTGCTGACCTGGATCTCCCGATTGCTCTTCGCAAAGGGGTTCGGGCTTGTACCCACCATCCTCTTGCTGCGGTTGTTTCCTACGATCGCCTTACCCCTGCTCGCCGAGCCTTTGCCCTGGCTGTCTCGGCCACTACCACCCCCCGTTCCTACCAGGAGGCCCTTACTATTCCTCACTGGAAAGTTGCCATGGATGAGGAGATTGCTACTCTCACTGAACGGGGTACCTGGACCCTTGTTCGCCTCCTTTCGGCACCGATGTTGTTGGTTGTCGCTGGGTCTTCGTGGTGAAGTTTCTCCCGGATGGCAGTGTGGATCGTTATAAGGCTCGCCTGGTTGCCAAGGGTTTTACCCAAACTTATGGGGTTGATTACTTTGACACTTTCTCGCCCGTGGCTCGCCTCAGCACTATTCGGGTTCTTCTCTCTGTAGCTGTCAACAGGGATTGGCCTATCTCGCAGCTAGATGTTAAGAATGCCTTCCTCTATGGAGATCTGCAGGAAGCTGTTTACATGGAGCAACCTCCTGGGTATGTTGCTCAGGGGGAGACACGGGTATGCCGGCTAAGAAGGCTATCTATGGCCTCAAGCAGAGTCCTCGTGCCTGGTTTGACAAGTTCAGTGGCATTGTTGCGGCCATTGGTTTTACACGAAGCTCAGCAGATCACTCCTTGTTTGTTCGGAAAACCGCCTCTGGTCTTGTTGTTCTTGCGGTTATGTTGATGACATTCTTCTTACTGGCGATGACCAGGATGGGATACTGATGACCAAGAAACACCTTCGTCAACATCTGGTTACAAAGGATATGGGCTCCCGAAATACTTTCTGGGATTGAAATCTCTAGAAAGCCCAACTCCATGGTCCTTTCACAACGGAAGTATGCTCTTGATCTTTTAAAGGATGCAGGACTCACTGGTGCTAAACTGCACGTTGTCCTATGGCTGCTGGCGAAGACAAAACTTGGACAGATGACTCACCTCTTCTCTCTGATCTTACGAGATACGCGGCGTCTGGTGGGCAAGCTCATATATCTCACGGTAACCAGACCCGACATCTCCTATGTTGTTGGCAAGGTGAGCCAGTTCATGCAAGCTCCGAGGGAGTGTCATCTACAATCTGCTCTGAGGATATTAGAGTATATTAAAGCTGCTCCAGGGAAAGGACTCCTATTTCAGAAGAATGGTCACCTAAGGGTTGAAGCTTACTCTGATTCAAGCTATGCAGATGACAAAGGGGACCGCAAATCGACTTCAGGTTTCTGCACATTTGTTGGAGGCAATCTTGTGAGTTGGAAGAGCAAGAACAGTCTGTCGTTTCCAGGTTAGTGCAGAGGCTGAATATCGTAGCATGGCATCGACTACATGTGAGTTGAAGTGGTTGCGGGCTCTCATGCTTGACTTAGGAGAGGTTTACAACTATCCTCTTCCTATGTTCTGTGACAATAAGCCGCGATACACATTTCCAAAAATCCGGTCTTTCATGAGAGAACAAAACACATAGAAGTCGACTGTCATTTATTCGAGAAGAAATATTGAAGAAACAGATTTGCACTCCATTTGTCACGTCCGACAACGAGTTGGCAGACGTCTTCACCAAGCCAGTGTCCGCTTCCTTTTTCCACATCTGTGACAAGCTGGGCATGATCGATATATATGCTCCAGCTTGAGGGGGAGTGTTGAAGTTGAGCCGGGCGGGTGACCGGGCGGTCTGGCGTTTATCTTGGCGGGTTGAAGACCGCGCGGTCTGGCGGTTTGTCTCAGTCGGCTTGGAGACCGGGCGGTCTGGCGGTCTTCCCTGGTAGTCTCTCTTCCTCTCTGGTGGTAGCCGTGCGGTTAGCCCTGCTGTCTAACCGCGCGGCTTGTGCGGTTTGTTTTGTATAGTCCGCTTGTCTGTAAATTATAGTCCCACATCTCTTATTTGTATTCTCTCATCTCTCCTCCATTCTATATAAAGGAGGGCATACCTTTGTAATAGACATCTTTTTGGATAATAAAATTTCAATTATTCAAAGTTTATTCGCTTGTTCTCTACTTTTCGCTTCTTTTCTCTACTTTCTAACAGGACGAGTACCTGGCTCGAGGTCTATCACAAACTCTATCTCCCTTTCCAGAGGAAGTCCTGGAAGACTATCAGGAAAGACATCTGGAAACTCCGCACCACCGAGACATACTCAAGACGTGGTGTAACAAAAGCTGTCCCACAGCAGAAATAGAAACCAAAAATGCCTCGCAACCAGACTCTATAGCACGACAAGCACGTACCGCAGAAATGATAGAAGAAACTCTGTCCTGAAATCATAGACTCTCATAGGTTGACCGTCATCCATCCTGAAATCCAATCGCTTAGCCTTGCACTGGATGACCACATCATACTTGGACAGCCAGTCCATGCCCAGTATCACGTCAAAATCAGACAGATCAAAATCATCAGATCCGCAAAGGCCAGAAAATTTCCAAGATAAATAGGGCATCTACGAACTCCTTGGTTAGATATCACAGAATCACCGGAAGTGAGCTTGACATTGAAGGAGCGTCCCAAATGGTCCACACTCAGGCGATGTTTATCAACAATCTCTGGGCCACAAAGGAATGGGAGGCACCCGAATCGAAAAGAACGCGGGCCCACCTATTTCGCACCTTAAACTCCCCTAAAACCGTAACATACATAACTAAACGAACGATAACTAGGGCAACAATGATAACTAACAAAGATAAATTAAACTGAGGCTAACCTGATATCACTTGCGTAGAGATTTGGGCTTCCTTGCTGGTCATCATTTTAGTTTTCCTTTTCCTTTATCCAGGTTTGGTGGCGGTGGCAGAGCTCAAAGTGGAGCAGGCTTGCAGTGGGGACTGATCCTGGGGGCACGAAGTGTAACACCCCCTATCCGTCGCATAGCATATAGCAGTAGGTCCGGCCGGGGCCCGACGCCATATACCACAGACAGACCGGTGGTTACGTATGGAAACCATCCAACCAATCTCAACGTCCTACACAGAGCATTCTAGCGGAAGCAATTTATTAAAGTTGCAAAACAAGAACCCAGCACAAGCATGAATGTCCACTAGCAAGATAATAGGATGTTATTACAAAATACTCAAAGTCGGCCTTAAGGCCTTACAAAATGTTTCACTTGTCTTTTACATGATTTCAAACCTCGGCACGCAGGCCGGCCATACATGAACAAAACATAAAACATTTCCATTCGGGCCTTCGAGGGCCAGCTTCGCAAAATGGCTTTAGCCCGCTATTGACCGCTTGGTCCAGCTGCACCTGCAAGCAAACAAACCACCGCACGGTGGCAAACAAAGCAACGGTCAGCAATGCTGACCAAATTATAACGATCCCGCCCCAACTCGGGGCGGCGATGCTCCTTCCCTGCATTTCATTAGCACAAGCGAGCAATGCATATAATCATAGCCATTTCATCACAGACGTTGGCTCGTACGGCCACACGTCCCGTGCACTCAGGGCACATTCTCGGTGAACCGGTCGATGTTACGTCAAATAAAGCCATGAACATTCCGACTCACCACCGCCTCTTGGACGGCCATTCCAATGAGCAATTTGTCTTCATGGTATTGGTCACGTCAAATTAAGCCATGGACCACCAAAGACCCCATTTATGCCAACGACGAGTCCCATGTAACCTTAGGTCGCTCTAACCGGACGACATAAAGCGGGTACGGCTCCATCTAACCCGTGCTCACATCGCAACGACAATTTAAGCCATATGCGCGGGTCAAACTTTCACCGAGTCCCATTCTACCGCAAGTCACATAACCTCGTTATGTTCAAGTTGGCTTCCAAGCCACCAAGTTGGCAAGACCTCGTGTCCGCCCAGTTTTCCGGGTGCACCTTTGGGTTAGTCCCCAAGGCTCCCTGCTGCAATCTACCGCGTAGAAAACCCGAAAACACCAAATAGCACGGAGTCTTCTCCGGCCTTATGCAATGCAACATCACCGATCCGGACTAACATGTCCGGGTAGGCTTCAACCAAAATGCCTAAGTCCGTTCTCGCATACGGACGCTAAACAACGGGACTTTACATATCTACCCGAAGGAACGCCTCCAACTCTTCGCAAACTCGCGAGAGGGGGCTTCCTATGCTAAGAAAGAGAGCTATCATGCTCAAAAGTGAGGATCGTTACCCTTGCGTTCCTCTTCGGCGCCATCGAAAAGTAATCGGATGGAATTGACCGCACTAGCGTTGCCTCCGCGGATCCGGAGTCGGCTTGCGATTCGGAGCTCCGAAGCTCCTCCAATGGCGGATCTAGCTCCTCTTCTTCTTGCCTTAGCTTTTCTTTCTCCAAGGGTTTGGAGAGAGATCAAGTGGAAAAAGTGAGGGTTTTCTAAGTCAAAACCCGGGTATATCCCTTCAGGAACAACCCCCAGCCATTGGATCCTCAGTCAAAGAAATGAACGGCTTCGATTCGGGACTGAAATGCCCAATCTGGGCCGAACACGGCCTGGCACACGCCCGTGTCCAGGGCCGTGTGCCTCATTCGCCGTCAAAATCGAATCACCTGGAACCTCACACGGGCATCGAACACGCCCGTGTTCGATCTGACACGCCCGTGTTCCAACTGACACGGCCGTGTATCTGGCCGTGTACCCCATCAATTTCTCCTATTTCCAACCCGAGCGCTGACACGGGTTCGGACACGCCCGTGTCCTTGCCCGTGTCACCTTGACACGCCTGGGCTCCAGGCCGTGTACAAGGTCTCGACACTTCACGGCTAAGTGTCGACACGGGTCGACACGCCCTGCGACACGCCCGTGTCGCAGGCCGTGTGCCATGTCTCGACACACTGTCGACACCAAAGTGTCGACTTCGCGGGACGAGTGTCGACACGGGTTGACACGCCCTGCGACACGCCCGTGTCGCAGGCCGTGTGCCGTGTCTCGACACAACGTCGAAGCACTGTGTCGACTTCACGGCTAAGTGTCGACACGGGTCGACACGCCCTGCGACACGCCCGTGTCGCAGGCCGTGTGCCCAGTCTCGACACAATGTCGAGACCAAAGTGTCGACTTCACGCCTTAGTGTCGACACAGGCTTGACACGCCTGGGACACGCCCGTGTCCCAGGCCGTGTGCCTGCAGCCAGAACTCAAACTGGCCCAAATTATTCCCCTTTGCTCCTTTGAGTTTCGGGGCGTTACAACTCTACCCCTCTTAAAAGAATTTCGCCCACGAAATTACATAAAGGGAAAAACATGTACAAAACTAAAATTTGTACCTGAGCGGAACAACTCCGGATATTCGTCAAGCATCGTCTGCTCTCGCTCCCAAGAGAGCTCCTCACGACCGCAATTGTCCCACCGGACTTTGACCATCCTGATCTCTTTATTGCGTAGCCGCTTGACCTCCGAGTCCTCAATCCGCACGGGCTTGACTTTTGTCGTTAGCCCACTATCCACCGGCACTTGATTGGCCGCGATCACTTGCGTAGGCTCTTGCACCGCCTTCCGAAGCACCGAAATATGGAATACATCATGTAAACCACTTAGCTCCACTGAAAGCTTCAGCCGATAGGCCGCTTCTCCTACTCGCTCCAGAACCTCGAACGGTCCAAGGTACCTCGGGCTTAGCTTTTTCAACCGTCGCACCCGCGAGACACCCTTGAACGGCTTGATCTTCAAGTATACATAATCGCCCACAGCGAACTCCACGTTCCTGTGCTTGGCATTATAGTACTTTGCTTGCCGGTCCTGAGCGATAAGCAACCTCTCCCGAATGGTTCTTACCAAGGAAGTAGCATCCTCCACTTCCGATCGCTTATACAACTTCGACTCGCCCGTTTCTAACCAAGACAACGGCGTGCGACATCTTCTACCATATAGGGCCTCGAAAGGCGCCATCTGAATACTTGCTTGGTAGCTGTTGTTGTATGCGAACTCCACCAAATAAAGGTGGTCCTCCCACTGCTTTCCGAAGTCCAAGACACACATGCGAAGCATGTCTTCCATCGTTCTATTGACCCTCTCGGTCTGCCCATTCGTTTGCGGATGGAAGGCTGTGCTAAACTTCAGCTTTGTTCCCAACATTTGCTGCACCAGCCTCCAATCATTGGACGTGAACCGCCCATCACGGTCACTCACGATGCTGCGGGGCACACCATGAAGCCGCACTATGTTATCCACATAAAGCTTCGCCAGCTTCTCCACCGGATCATCCTTCCTATGCGGAATAAAATGCGACACCTTCGTTAATCGATCGACCACCACCCAAATGGCGTCGTTCCCCTTTTGCGACCTTGGCAAACCATGCACAAAATCCATAGAGATGTCGTCGAATTTCCACTCCGGAATAGGCAAGGACTTAAGAAATCCTCCGGCTTTTGGCACTCCGCCTTTACTAAGGCGCAGGTTTGGCACTTCGCTACATATAGCGCCACATCCTTTTTCAAACCCGGCCACCAAAATAGTTTTTCTTGACGTCGCGGTACATCTTCGTGCTCCCGGGTGAATCGAGTACTTGGTATGATGTGCCTCGTACAACAACTCCACCCGTAAATTGCCCACACTTGGGACGCACAAACGACCGTCCTTCCACAGCAATCCGTCCTCCACAACGAATTGGGAATTTGACCCATCCAGAGCCTCTATCATGAACTGCTTCATATGAGCATCCATATCCAAAGCCTGCCGAATCCGATCAGCCAGGTCATATTGGACTTCAGTCCAATTCAGCACTGCTTCAGCACTAGATTGCCTATCCACACAAACAATCTCCAACGCCTCCAGCTCCTGCACCAACCGCTCATCATGCACTGATAGCCAATTCGCTTGAGCTGGGGCTCGGCGACTCAACGCGTCCGCAACCGCATTTCCTTTGCCAGGCACGTAGTGGATCTTGAAAGTATAGTCCCCCAGGAACTCCATCCACCTACGCTGCCGCATATTCAGATCTTTCTGATCAATCAAATACTTTAGGCTCTTGTGATCGGTGTAGATATCAATCTTCACACCGTACAAATAGTGTCTCCACAGCTTCAAGGCAAAAATCACGGCCGCCAACTCCAAGTCGTGGACCGGATAATTCCTCTCGTGCACTTTTAGCTGTCTCGAGCCATAAGCTATCACGCTGCCGTGCTGCAGTAGCACGCAACCCAAACCACTGCCCGAAGCATCGCTATATATCTCATAGCCTTCGGTTCCACATGGCGAACTCAACACAGGCGCCGTGGTCAACCGACACTTCAATTCCTCAAAAGCTCGCGCGCACTCCGGCGTCCAAACGAACTTATGCTCCTTCCTCGTCAAAGTAGTGAGAGGTAGCGCTATCCGCGAGAAGTTCTCTACGAAGCGCCTATAATACCGGCAAGCCCCAAAAAGCTCCGGACTTCTGCTACCGTAGCAAGCTCAGGCCACTCCCGTATCGCAACAATCTTCGCCGGATCCACCGCAATACCCTCTCCACTCACTATATGCCCAAGGAACGCCACTGAGGATAGCCAAAACTCGCACTTCGAGAACTTGGCATACAACTGGTTTCTCCTGAGTGTCTCCAACACCAAATGGAGATGCTTGAAGTGATCTTCCTCTCACTTTGCGAGTACACCAAAATATCGTCGATGAAGACGATCACAAAATGGTCTAGGTACTCCCTGAACGTCTGTTCATCAAATCCATAAATACTGACGGCGCATTAGTCAGCCCAAACGGCATGACCGTAAACTCATAATGCCCGTATCTCGTACTAAACGCTGTCTTCGGGATATCACTCTCCCTTATCCGCAGCTGATAGTACCCAGACTTGAGATCTAACTTCGAGTACACCGTCGACCCGACTAACTGATCAAAGAGATCATCAATCCGGGGGATCGGGTACTTGTTCTTCTCAGTCAGCTTGTTTAGCTCCCGATAATCAATACACAACCTCAAGCTTCCGTCCTTCTTCTTAACAAAGAGGACCGGTGCGCTCCAAGGCGAAGAACTCGGGCGCACATACCCTTGCTCCAACAACTCTTGCAACTGTACTTTCAGCTCCGCCATTTCCTTAGGCGCTAGCCGATACGGAGATCGTGACACAGGCTTTGCACCTGGCACTAGCTCGATCGTAAAATCTATCTCCCGCTGAGGCGGGGCTCCAGGAAGATCTGCGGGGAACACATCAGGGTATTCCGATACCACTGAAATACAATCCATCGCGGGCTTCGGCTTTGCAACCTCCACTAGTGTAAAGAACAGTTCTGCTCCAGCACGAACCGCCTTCACCACCTGAAGAGCAGACATCAACGTCTTGCTCGACCCCTTTAAGCCCGTAAACGTCGTCTCACGACTTGCTCCCAGCTTTACTTCCTTGCTACCGCAATCTATATGGGCCTGCTGCTCCGAGAGCCAGTCCATGCCAAATATGACGTCGAACTCCACCAACGGAAGTAAGGACGCCCGCAGGTCAAACTCCTGCTCCCAATACGAACTTTAACGTCGCAGATCCTAACCGCTCGCATCGAACACCCATTGGGCAACAACACATCCAACTTATCCTTCGCCATCGAAGAAGGGACTCCGATGCGTGATATAAATCCTTCGGACAAGAAGGAGTGTGAAGCTCCCGTATCAAAGAGTGCTCGTGCCGGGTTTTCACAAATCAACACAAATCCTAACAAGCAGTGGTAAGGTAACATATACATAACAAGCATATAAAGGATTGACTTGCTATAAATTAAACCGTACCTGTCACCACGTCAGCTTGTTAATGGCCTCCTGTTGGCCAAGATTGTAGACCCTGGGTTGGTCCGGAGCATAGTGGGATGCGGTCGACTCCACCGCCTTTCCCTCTCTTCATAAGTGGCTCCGGCCTCCTCTCGGACTTAGGACGTCCGCTCCAACAATCACGGGCGAAATGCCCCGTCTTGCCACAAGTAAAGCACGCGCCCGGGTCCGACCGTAGTCGCCCCAGAAGCGCCAGAAGGAGCTGGACCCGAAGTCCTATGCTTCTTGAAAGCCCTTCGATAGCCGGACTTTGAATGTAGTCGGCACTCTGAACTCAGATTTCTTTTCACCCAAGCCTTTCTTCGCTTGTACATTCTTCATGTCCTTTTCCAAGGACCGGGCCGTATTGACCAAGGTTAAGAAACCCTGCGTCATTGGCCCCGACAGTAACAACTCAGCTCATCCCTTAAGCCTTCATAAAACGATTAGTCTTGCGCTCCTCATCCATGATGGTGGAGCTAGCATAACGACTCAACCGCGTAAACTCGTGGAGATATTCATCCACGTTCCTCTCACCCTGTACCAACCTCAGGAACTCATTCTCCATTGAAATCCTCTGAGTAGAAGGGAGGTATCTTGCTAAGAACAATTCCGAGAACTCTTCCATCGGAACGTCTATCAGTTGTCTACCTCGCAGATGATGCAGCTCCAAACCTTCCCACCACATCCTCGCTTCACCGTCCAGCAGGAACGTAGCAATGGTGGTCATCTGCCACTCCTCCGTCTCCGTCGCTGTCATGACTCTCTTCACCCTAGAGAGCCAGTCTTCAGCCTGAGATGGGGTTCCCAACCCCGAGAATAACGGAGGGTTAAAGCTCATTACATGCTTCAACTGCCTCTCAGTCGCCCTCCTTGGCACTATTGGTTCTACAACCACTTGCTCCATCCTCCTCGGCTCCGCCTCTTGAAGAGGTACTTGCTCCATCACAGGAGCTGGCTGCTGCGCTTGCCTCCCAGGCTGCGCATTATCACGGCCAAAACCGCTTCAGCCACCAATCGTATATTTTCAGCCGACAAAGGTGTTGCGGGAGCAACTTCTGGTGCACTACTAGCCTCAGAACCTCGGCGTTCTGACGGCCCAACACCACTTCGGGTCACCTATAGTGGTACAAAACACCGTTAAGCGACCAAATAACATTGCAAACAGCAATTATAGGAACACGCAGGTTCCTCAAACACGAGTATTTTCATTCCTAAGTGGACATTCATGGGTTCTTTTTACTGTTATAACGATGACGCACACAATGTGCTCACCACCCCTTAAAAAGAATTCGCCCACGAATTCACTTTAAGCCCGACCAAAACCAGTAGTCTGATACCAAATTGTAACACCCCCTATCCGTCGCATAGCATATAGCAGTAGGTCCGGCCGGGGCCCGACGCCATATACCACAGACAGACCGGGTGGTTACGTATGGAAACCATCCAACCAATCTCAACGTCCTACACATAGCATTCTAGCGGAAGCAATTTATTAAAGTTGCAAAACAAGAACCCAGCACAAGCATGAATGTCCACTAGCAAGATAATAGGAATGTTATTACAAAATACTCAAAAGTCAGCCTTAAGGCCTTACAAAATGTTTCACTTGTCTTTTACATGATTTCCAAACCTCGGCACGCAGGCCGGCCATACATGAACAAAACATAAAACATTTCCATTCGGGCCTTCGAGGGCCAGCTTCGCAAAATGGGCTTTAGCCCGCTATTGACCGCTTGGTCCAGCTGCACCTGCAAGCAAACAAACCACCGCACGGTGGCAAACAAAGCAACGGTCAGCAATGCTGACCAAATTATAACGATCCCGCCCCCAACTCGGGGCGGCGATGCTCCTTCCCTGCATTTCATTAGCACAAGCGAGCAATGCATATAATCATAGCCATTTCATCACAGACGTTGGCTCGTACGGCCACACGTCCCGTGCACTCAGGGCACATTCTCGGTGAACCGGTCGATGTTACGTCAAATAAAGCCATGAACATTCCGGACTCACCACCGCCTCTTGGACGGCCATTCCAATGAGCAATTTGTCTTCATGGTATTGGTCACGTCAAATTAAGCCATGGACCACCAAAGACCCCATTTATGCCAACGGCGAGTCCCATGTAACCTTAGGTCGCTCTAACCGGACGACATAAAGCGGGTACGGCTCCATCTAACCCGTGCTCACATCGCAACGACAATTTAAGCCATATGCGCGGGTCAAACTTTCACCGAGTCCCATTCTACGCAAGTCACATAACCTCGTTATGTTCAAGTTGGCTTCCAAGCACCAAGTTGGCAAGACCTCGTGTCCGCCCAGTTTTTCGGGTGCACCTTTGGGTTAGTCCCCAAGGCTCCCTGCTGCAATCTACCGCGTAGAAAACCCGAAAACACCAAATAGCACGGAGTCTTCTCCGGCCTTATGCAATGCAACATCACCGATCCGGACTAACATGTCCGGGTAGGCTTCAACCAAAATGCCTAAGTCCGTTCTCGCATACGGACGCTAAACAACGGGGACTTTACATATCTACCGAAGGAACGCCTCCAACTCTTCGCAAACTCGCGAGAGGGGGCTTCCTATGCTAAGAAAGAGAGCTATCATGCTCAAAAGTGAGGATCGTTACCCTTGCGTTCCTCTTCGGCGCCATCGAAAAGTAATCGGATGGAATTGACCGCACTAGCGTTGCCTCCGCGGATCCGGAGTCGGCTTGCGATTCGGAGCTCCGAAGCTCCTCCAATGGCGGATCTAGCTCCTCTTCTTCTTGCCTTAGCTTTTCTTTCTCCAAGGTTTGGAGAGAGATCAAGTGGAAAAAGTGAGGGTTTTCTAAGTCAAAACCCGGGTATATCCCTTCAGGAACAAAACAACCCCCAGCCATTGGATCCTCAGTCAAAGAAATGAACGGCTTCGATTCGGGACTGAAATGCCCAATCTGGGCCGAACACGGCCTGGCACACGCCCGTGTCCAGGGCCGTGTGCCTCATTCGCCGTCAAAATCGAATCACCTGGAACCTCACACGGGCATCGAACACGCCCGTGTTCGATCTGACACGCCCGTGTTCCACTGACACGGCCGTGTATCTGGCCGTGTACCCCATCAATTTCTCCCGTTTCCAACCCGAGCGCTGACACGGGTTCGGACACGCCCGTGTCCTTGCCCGTGTCACCTTGACACGCCTGGGCTCCAGGCCGTGTACAAGGTCTCGGCACTTCACGGCTAAGTGTCGACACGGGTCGACACGCCCTACGACACGCCCGTGTCGCAGGCCGTGTGCCATGTCTCGACACACTGTCGACACCAAAGTGTCGACTTCGCGGGACGAGTGTCGACACGGGTTGACACGCCCTGCGACACGCCCGTGTCGCAGGCCGTGTGTCGTGTCTCGACACAACGTCGAAGCACTGTGTCGACTTCACGGCTAAGTGTCGACACGGGTCGACACGCCCTGCGACACGCCCGTGTCGCAGGCCGTGTGCCCAGTCTCGACACAATGTCGAGACCAAAGTGTCGACTTCACGCCTTAGTGTCGACACAGGCTTGACACGCCCTGGGACACGCCCGTGTCCCAGGCCGTGTGCCTGCAGCCAGAACTCAAACTGGCCCAAATTATTCCCCTTTTGCTCCTTTGAGTTTCGGGGCGTTACAACTCTACCCTCTTAAAAGAATTTCGCCCACGAAATTACATAAAGGGAAAAACATGTACAAAACTAAAATTTGTACCTGAGCGGAACAACTCCGGATATTCGTCAAGCATCGTCTGCCTCGCTCCCAAGAGAGCTCCTCACGACCGCAATTGTCCCACCGGACTTTGACCATCCTGATCTCTTTATTGCGTAGCCGCTTGACCTCCGAGTCCTCAATCCGCACGGGCTTGACTTTTGTCGTTAGCCCACTATCCACCGGCACTTGATTGGCCGCGATCACTTGCGTAGGCTCTTGCACCGCCTTCCGAAGCACGAAATATGGAATACATCATGTAAACCACTTTGCTCCACTGAAAGCTTCAGCCGATAGGCCGCTTCTCCTACTCGCTCCAGAACCTCGAACGGTCCAAGGTACCTCGGGCTTAGCTTTTTCAAACGTCGCACCCGCGAGACACCCTTGAACGGCTTGATCTTCAAGTATACATAATCGCCCACAGCGAACTCCACGTTCCTGTGCTTGGCATTATAGTACTTTGCTTGCCGGTCCTGAGCGATAAGCAACCTCTCCCGAATGGTTCTTACAAAGAAGTAGCATCCTCCACTTCCGATCGCTTATACAACTTCGACTCGCCCGTTTCTAACCAAGACAACGGCGTGCGACATCTTCTACCGTATAGGGCCTCGAAAGGCGCCATCTGAATACTTGCTTGGTAGCTGTTGTTGTATGCGAACTCCACCAAATAAAGGTGGTCCTCCCACTGCTTTCCGAAGTCCAAGACACACATGCGAAGCATGTCTTCCATCGTTCTATTGACCCTCTCGGTCTGCCCATCCGTTTGCGGATGGAAGGCTGTGCTAAACTTCAGCTTTGTTCCCAACATTTGCTGCACCAGCCTCCAATCATTGGACGTGAACCGCCCATCACGGTCACTCACGATGCTGCGGGGCACACCATGAAGCCGCACTATGTTATCCACATAAAGCTTCGCCAGCTTCTCCACCGGATCATCCTTCCTATGCGGAATAAAATGCGACACCTTGTTAATCGATCGACCACCACCCAAATGGCGTCGTTCCCCTTTTGCGACCTTGGCAAACCATGCACAAAATCCATAGAGATGTCGTCGAATTTCCACTCCGGAATAGGCAAGGACTTAAGAAATCTCCCGGCTTTTGCACTCCGCCTTTACTAAGGCGCAGGTTTGGCACTTCGCTACATATAGCGCCACATCCTTTTTCAAACCCGGCCACCAAAATAGTTTCTGACGTCGCGGTACATCTTCGTGCTCCCCGGGTGAATCGAGTACTTGGTATGATGTGCCTCGTACAACAACTCCACCTGTAAATTGCCCACACTTGGGACGCACAAACGACCGTCCTTCCACAGCAATCCGTCCTCCACAACGAATTGGGAATTTGACCCATCCAGAGCCTCTATCATGAACTGCTTCATATGAGCATCCATATCCAAAGCCTGCCGAATCCGATCAGCCAGGTCATATTGGACTTCAGTCCAATTCAGCACTGCTTCAGCACTAGATTGCCTATCCACACAAACAATCTCCAACGCCTCCAGCTCCTGCACCAACCGCTCATCACGCACTGATAGCCAATTCGCTTGAGCTGGGGCTCGGCGACTCAACGCGTCCGCAACCGCATTCCTTTGCCAGGCACGTAGTGGATCTTGAAAGTATAGTCCCCAGGAACTCCATCCACCTACGCTGCCGCATATTCAGATCTTTCTGATCAATCAAATACTTTAGGCTCTTGTGATCGGTGTAGATATCAATCTTCACACCGTACAAATAGTGTCTCCACAGCTTCAAGGCAAAAATCACGGCCGCCAACTCCAAGTCGTGGACCGGATAATTCCTCTCGTGCACTTTTAGCTGTCTCGAGCCATAGCTATCACGCTGCCGTGCTGCAGTAGCACGCAACCCAAACCACTGCCCGAAGCATCGCTATATATCTCATAGCCTTCGGTTCCACATGGCGAACTCAACACAGGCGCCGTGGGTCAACCGACACTTCAATTCCTCAAAAGCTCGCGCGCACTCCGGCGTCCAAACGAACTTATGCTCCTTCCTCGTCAAAGTAGTGAGAGGTAGCGCTATCCGCGAGAAGTTCTCTACGAAGCGCCTATAATAACGGCAAGCCCCAAAAAGCTCCGGACTTCTGCTACCGTAGCAAGCTTAGGCCACTCCGTATCGCAACAATCTTCGCCGGATCCCCGCAATACCCTCTCCACTCACTATATGCCCAAGGAACGCCACTGAGGATAGCCAAAACTCGCACTTCGAGAACTTGGCATACAACTGGTTTCTCCTGAGTGTCTCCAACACCAAATGGAGATGCTTGAAGTGATCTTCCTCACTTTGCGAGTACACAAAATATCGTCGATGAAGACGATCACAAAATGGTCTAGGTACTCCCTGAACGTCCTGTTCATCAAATCCATAAATACTGACGGCGCATTAGTCAGCCCAAACGGCATGACCGTAAACTCATAATGCCCGTATCTCGTACTAAACGCTGTCTTCGGGATATCACTCTCCCTTATCCGCAGCTGATAGTACCCAGACTTGAGATCTAACTTCGAGTACACCGTCGACCCGACTAACTGATCAAAGAGATCATCAATCCGGGGGATCGGGTACTTGTTCTTCTCAGTCAGCTTGTTTAGCTCCCGATAATCAATACACAACCTCAAGCTTCCGTCCTTCTTCTTAACAAAGAGGACCGGTGCGCTCCAAGGCGAAGAACTCGGGCGCACATACCTTGCTCCAACAACTCTTGCAACTGTACTTTCAGCTCCGCCATTTCCTTAGGCGCTAGCCGATACGGAGATCGTGACACAGGCTTTGCACCTGGCACTAGCTCGATCGTAAAATCTATCTCCCGCTGAGGCGGGGCTCCAGGAAGATCTGCGGGGAACACATCAGGGTATTCCGATACCACTGAAATACAATCCATCGCGGGCTTCGGCTTTGCAACCTCCACTAGTGTAAAGAACAGTTCTGCTCCAGCACGAACCGCCTTCACCACCTGAAGAGCAGACATCAACGTCTTGCTCGACCCCTTTAAGCCCGTAAACGTCGTCTCACGACTTGCTCCCAGCTTTACTTCCTTGCTACCGCAATCTATATGGGTCTGCTGCTCCGAGAGCCAGTCTATGCCAAATATGACGTCGAACTCCACCAACGGAAGTAAGGACGCCCGCAGGTCAAACTCCTGCTCCCCAATACGAACTTTAACGTCGCAGATCCTAACCGCTCGCATCGAACACCCATTGGGCAACAACACATCCAACTTATCCTTCGCCATCGAAGAAGGGACTCCGATGCGTGATATAAATCCTTCGGACAAGAAGGAGTGTGAAGCTCCCGTATCAAAGAGTGCTCGTGCCGGGTTTTCACAAATCAACACAAATCCTAAACAAGCAGTGGTAAGGTAACATATACATAACAAGCATATAAAGGAATTGACTTGCTATAAATTAAACCGTACCTGTCACATGTCAGCTTGTTTAATGGCCTCCTGTTGGCCAAGATTGTAGAACCCTGGGTTGGGCCGGAGCATAGTGGGATGCGGTCGACTCCACCGCCTTTCCCTTCTCTTCATAAGTGGCTCCCGGCCTCCTCTCGGACTTAGGACGTCCGCTCCAACAATCACGGGCGAAATGCCCGTCTTGCCACAAGTAAAGCACGCGCCCGGGGTCCGACCCGTAGTCGCCCCAGAAGCGCCAGAAGGAGCTGGACCCGAAGTCCTATGCTTCTTGAAAGCCCTTCGATAGCCGGACTTTGAATAGTCGGCACTCTGAACTCAGATTTCTTTTCACAAGCCTTTCTTCGCTTGTACATTCTTCATGTCCTTTTCCAAGGACCGGGCCGTATTGACCAAGGTTAAGAAACCTGCGTCATTGGCCCCGACAGTAACAACTCAGCTCATCCCTAAGCCTTCATAAAAACGATTAGTCTTGCGCTCCTCATCCATGATGGTGGAGCTAGCATAACGACTCAACGCGTAAACTCGTGGAGATATTCATCCACGTTCCTCTCACCCTGTACCAACCTCAGGAACTCATTCTCCATTGAAATCCTCTGAGTAGAAGGGAGGTATCTTGCTAAGAACAATTCCGAGAACTCTTCCATCGGAACGTCTATCAGTTGTCTACCTCGCAGATGATGCAGCTCAAAAACCTTCCCACCACATCCTCGCTTCACCGTCCAGCAGGAACGTAGCAATGGTGGTCATCTGCCACTCCTCCGTCTCTGTCGCTGTCATGACTCTCTTCACCCTAGAGAGCCAGTCTTCAGCCTGAGATGGGGTTCCCAACCCCGAGAATAACGGAGGGTTAAAGCTCATTACATGCTTCAACTGCCTCTCAGTCGCCCTCCTTGGCACTATTGGTTCTACAACCACTTGCTCCATCCTCCTCGGCTCCGCCTCTTGAAGAGGTACTTGCTCCATCACAGGAGCTGGCTGCTACGCTTGCCTCCAGGCTGCGCATTTATCACGGCCAAAACCGCTTCAGCCACAATCGTATATTTTCAGCCGACAAAGGTGTTGCGGGAGCAAACTTCTGGTGCACTACTAGCCTCAGAACCTCGGCGTTCTGACGGCCCAACACCACTTCGGGTCACCTATAGTGGTACAAAACACCGTTAAGCGACCAAATAACATTGCAAACAGCAATTATAGGAACACGCAGGTTCCTCAAACACGAGTATTTTCATTCCTAAGTGGACATTCATGGGTTCTTTTTACTGTTATAACGATGACACACACAATGTGCTCACCACCCCTTAAAAGAATTCGCCCACGAATTCACTTTAAGCCCGACCAAAACCAGTAGTCTGATACCAAATTGTAACACCCCCTATCCGTCGCATAGCATATAGCAGTAGGTCCGGCCGGGGCCCGACGCCATATACCACAGACAGACCGGGTGGTTACGTATGGAAACCATCCAACCAATCTCAACGTCCTACACAGAGCATTCTAGCGGAAGCAATTATTAAAGTTGCAAAACAAGAACCAGCACAAGCATGAATGTCCACTAGCAAGATAATAGGAATGTTATTACAAAATACTCAAAAGTCGGCCTTAAGGCCTTACAAATGTTTCACTTGTCTTTTACATGATTTCCAAACCTCGGCACGCAGCCGGCCATACATGAACAAACATAAAACATTTCCATTCGGGCCTTCGAGGGCCAGCTTCGCAAAATGGGCTTTAGCCCGCTATTGACCGCTTGGTCCAGCTGCACCTGCAAGCAAACAAACCACCGCACGGTGGCAAACAAAGCAACGGTCAGCAATGCTGACCAAATTATAACGATCCCGCCCCAACTCGGGGCGGCGATGCTCCTTCCCTGCATTTCATTAGCACAAGCGAGCAATGCATATAATCATAGCCATTTCATCACAGACATTGGCTCGTACGGCCACACGTCCCGTGCACTCAGGGCACATTCTCGGTGAACGGTCGATGTTACGTCAAATAAAGCCATGAACATTCCGGACTCACCACCGCCTCTTGGACGGCCATTCCAATGAGCAATTTGTCTTCATGGTATTGGTCACGTCAAATTAAGCATGGACCACCGAAGACCCCATTATGCCAACGGCGAGTCCCATGTAACCTTAGGTCGCTCTAACCGGACGACATAAAGCGGGTACGGCTCCATCTAACCCGTGCTCACATCGCAACGACAATTTAAGCCATATGCGCGGGTCAAACTTTCACCGAGTCCCATTCTACCGCAAGTCACATAACCTCGTTATGTTCAAGTTGGCTTCCAAGCCACCAAGTTGGCAAGACCTCGTGTCCGCCCAGTTTTCCGGGTGCACCTTTGGGTTAGTCCCAAGGCTCCCTGCTGCAATCTACCGCGTAGAAAACCCGAAAACACCAAATAGCACGGAGTCTTCTCCGGCCTTATGCAATGCAACATCACCGATCCGGACTAACATGTCCGGGTAGGCTTCAACCAAAATGCCTAAGTCCGTTCTCGCATACGGACGCTAAACAACGGGGACTTTACATATCTACCCGAAGGAACGCCTCCAACTCTCGCAAACTCGCGAGAGGGGGCTTCCTATGCTAAGAAAGAGAGCTATCATGCTCAAAAGTGAGGATCGTTACCCTTGCGTTCCTCTTCGGCGCCATCGAAAAGTAATCGGATGGAATGACCGCACTAGCGTTGCCTCCGCGGATCCGGAGTCGGCTTGCGATTCGGAGCTCCGAAGCTCCTCCAATGGCGGATCTAGCTCCTCTTCTTCTTGCCTTAGCTTTTCTTTTCTCCAAGGGTTTGGAGAGAGATCAAGTGGAAAAGTGAGGGTTTTCTAAGTCAAAACCCGGGTATATCCTTCAGGAACAACCCCCAGCCATTGGATCCTCAGTCAAAGAAATGAACGGCTTCGATTCGGGACTGAAATGCCCAATCTGGGCCGAACACGGCCTGGCACACGCCCGTGTCCAGGGCCGTGTGCCTCATTCGCCGTCAAAATCGAATCACCTGGAACCTCACACGGGCATCGAACACGCCCGTGTTCGATCTGACACGCCCGTGTTCCAACTGACACGGCCGTGTATCTGGCCGTGTACCCCATCAATTTCTCCCGTTTCAACCCGAGCGCTGACACGGGTTCGGACACGCCCGTGTCCTTGCCCGTGTCACCTTGACACGCCTGGGCTCCAGGCCGTGTACAAGGTCTCGGCACTTCACGGCTAAGTGTCGACACGGGTCGACACGCCCTGCGACACGCCCGTGTCGCAGGCCGTGTGCCATGTCTCGACACACTGTCGACACCAAAGTGTCGACTTCGCGGGACGAGTGTCGACACGGGTTGACACGCCTGCGACACGCCCGTGTCGCAGGCCGTGTGCCGTGTCTCGACACAACGTCGAAGCACTGTGTCGACTTCACGGCTAAGTGTCGACACGGGTCGACACGCCCTGCGACACGCCCGTGTCGCAGGCCGTGTGCCCACAGTCTCGACACAATGTCGAGACCAAAGTGTCGACTTCACGCCTTAGTGTCGACACAGGCTTGACACGCCCTGGGACACGCCCGTGTCCCAGGCCGTGTGCCTGCAGCCAGAACTCAAACTGGCCCAAATTATTCCCCTTTTGCTCCTTTGAGTTTTGGGGCGTTACACGAAGACTTCTGGTGTCCCTTCGCCCACATTGGAACATCAAATCTTTCTTTCATCCAGCAGCGAGTCACATCATGACCCTTCTTGCACAGAACGAGACACAAGCTCTCCCTTGGGTGCACCTTGGATGGCAGGTGCTACCTACTGGTGTTCAGGGTGGCAGTCCTCTTGAAGCACCTTTCGTAGGGATGTCCAGGACGACCACAGAAAGCTACACACTTTCTTCTTTTCTTCTTTCGAAGAAGGTCCAGATGCCCTGGAGCTACATCCTCAACGCCTTACTTTTCTTTTCTCCTTCTGCCGCAGCACCGCGGTTTCTTGGCGTTTTCAATCGCCTCCACTTTTAAAGCAGCTTCCACTACTTCAGCATAACTTTCAGCTTGGTAAGCGTATGCCAACTGCTGGACATCGCTCTTAATCCTCCAAGAAACGTTTCACTCTACCCTCCTCAAAAAGCTACCAAGTCAGGAGCAACCTGCTCAGTTTGCTAAACTTAATCTCGTACTCGCTCACGGTGAGCTGTCTCTGCTTTAGATGCGGAAGTTATTCATCAG